>CAJQUW010006436.1:0-13204 GCA_907163375.1 Prostheceraeus crozeri | reverse complement strand
AGAAGATGCAAATCGAATCAAGACACGACACGATCAAAAAAATTCGAAGGATCCAGGAAACGGAAGATGCCAAAGTTAAACAATTACCCTAGTGGAGAATCCTGTAAATAATTAGGTAATTAAAAGTCACGAACGAATGAATATAAATTAATACTGACAACATAGAGTAACCTACTCTAGTATAGAGCAGGTACTGAAATACGTATAAAGGCAAGTCTACTCAACTGAAGACGGTAAGGGAAATAAATTAATACTCATAACGATTTTATTTTTATCATATAAGAACTGAAATAAGAGTTCGTCATGGACCTGACGAGAAGCTAACTAAAAATAACAAAAGGTGAAAATTAGAAACCTAAAAACCAAAATTAAATTTGCTATGTATGGAGTCATCAAGGAGGAACCATGTGGCTGCATGAAGCAAGGTTTCGGCCCCTAACCTCCAACCTATACCACATGGCGGGGCCAGGCCAACTATATCGAATGTACGACATGGAAGGTCTCTCCAAGCCTGAGGAAACATAGCAGAACCTAACCGAAAATAAAAATTGTTTTATAAATTAGGACAAAGGACGCACTTGAAACTAGAAGAGGTTTTCCTAGCCCAACATGCCAATGATGGATGGCATCTGGCGGGGCGAAAAACAACCAAACTTAAAAACGAGGAACCTATTCTTGGAGAACGACTTAATGCAAGAATTAACCAGCAAATTATTCTTATAACCCCGTCCTTTAAAGATATCAAAAATGCCCTTAGCTCTTGATGTGAAGGCGGAAGCATCAGATGAAATCCTGGCGAACCTGATGAGTTGGGCAGCAAAGATGTTTAAGCCAGTGTTCAAAGCAGGGCTGTGGCGCCGGAGCCGGAGCCTTAAGGAGCCGAAGGTTTTGGTCGGAGCCGGAGCCGGAGCCGATTTATCACAAAGGCTCCGGCTCCGGCTCCGATAGTTTGAGCTTTGATATAAATCTAGAATTTTGAAAGTTATTAATTGGCATCATAAAAAAATTAAAACATTTGAAATCTAAAGATATGTCTTTTAAGTATACCAATGATCTGTCCTCCACGACATCTTTCTTTGCAGTTGCTGCCTTCTTTTGTATTATATTTATTACTTATTTACACACATGTGTAATATTTTTTTATTGCATATGTTTCGTCAGACTAATTTCCATATTGACAACGTATTCTCCAAAATGCATTAATTTGAAGACTTGTTATATGCATGCTAACTAGATGATTGTAGATTCCTAGAGACAAGTCGCCAGTCATTTATGTACACATTTCCAGTTCAGTCAGCAAAGATAATATAGCTACATTTCTTGCGCAATGTCTTAAATCTAATACGGTTACTATGTAGGCTATCATCTATCGGTATGGCTACTGGCAGAAGCTACTGGCATCTGTGACAATGCCAATTTCCTTAGATTGTATTGTAGGCTCTTGTGCAGTCCCCCCACCTACATTTTTCAAAACAATCGATTATTCAATTTGATCAATTTTGATTGGAGGGATAACTCTTCACACTCACACGAATGACCTGACTACAAGTCCTCACATGGCTATAGCAATGAGCGACCCAGCCACTTCTAGTAGCGCCCTATTATTTTAAAGGTATCTCATTCACAATGAATTTCCTTTGACTTCAAAATTCAAAGGGTAAATTTCAATGCGAAAAACCCGAAGGCAAATTACAATGTTGACTTGCTGACGAAGTTTGCGACCATGACATCGCAATTATCCACGTAGATTTTTACAACAGCACGGAATGCTTCACTCAAACCGGTGATGCTGAAACGGACATCCAATGGTGCTGCATCTTTTGACCAGAGAAAAAATGGGGGGGAAAGACTGCACAAGAGCCGTATCGTGTAATAATATTTCCCCAAATGTCATAGACCTGTGGATTTCAAGAATTTTCATTATTATTTTTTCCGTCTGTCAACACTTTATGCTGATATCATGCTGACTTATATGTAAACAATAAAAAAAGACTGAGACGCTCTCAATAAAGGCGCCTTTTGACTTCCCTTTTCTATTGTCTGTGACATTAAACCGCACGCGCATTCGAAAGCTAGCAAAGTAGATGGGATTTCTGCTCGGTGCTCGCAGTCAAATTTTTATTATGCATAGCACCCTGCAACATACTGTGTGATACTCCGAGTTCAGTTTCATCAGCCTAACCATCATCAGACGAATAGTGGTAATGTGTTATACATAAATTGAATATAATAATATACATGAATCATTGATGAATTATTTAATGCAACTATACGCCATAATGAAAAATACGAAATTAATATGATGTAAGTTAGGCCTTAACTTATTAAGTATGCTACATAGAATTACAAAACTTGTCCTAAATTAGATATTTTTAATTTTTTAAGTATAATTTTCAATTGTACATTTCTAGCCTACACTGCAATGAGGCTATCTAAATTACAACTTCTACAGATGATGAGTCGTGGGCTACCCACCAATCATATTATTCATGGACCAACAGACTATTGAATAAAGACAATAACAAATAACAATAACAACCGAAGCTAGCCTATATACACTTTAGTATTCAATAAAGCAATTGATATCTTTATTGATACGGTATATTTGGCTATATAGCCTACACCCTTTCCATGTTCGAGTAGATACAGGCCCTATAAGCTATTTAGAGGCATACGCTATCCAGTTTCAGGTTCAAGCTTTGTTAAAAAGCTTATACTACTATTCGGCCCCTGTGACGGCTAATTAGGTATATCATCATCACTCATGTGGTCTTATTTAATGTAGCCTCGTAGTAGACTAGTTGCAGGCTAGGCCAATTTATATTTAGCCAGTGCGGGAGATCTTTATCTAATTTAACCAATCCTGGCTATAACTTTATTTTATCTTTCAGAGATAGTCAATTCATGCAAAAATATATGACAAGTATGTTATTTGTCATTATATTAGGCTATTATCATTTTTATTATTAACTTAAGTCGTTGCTTGTTAATGAAAACTAATTTGATGATTGTAGCAAGCCTCTAAAGGCCACACCGTTATCCAAAAAACCCGTTCAACGGATCCAGGATAACCAGCATAGATAGAACCTGAATTTGAAGTCGGAGCCGAGTCGGAGCCGAGCCGGAGCCTTTCACATCAGTGTCGTGGAGCCGGAGCCGATGAGATAACGCATCGGCTCCACAGCCCTGGTTCAAAGGCATGTTACTCTCGGGGAAAGTATACAGCACCACTGGGAAGCTGAACTCATCAACCTTATGGTAAACCTCTGTGATGTATTGGCCACCATCTTCGATCCTGATTTTTACATCCAAATAATTAACACATTTGTTGTTGTCTCCGCTTCTGCTAGCTAAGAGATCTACCGGGTAGATTTCAGGAAGGATCTTATCAAAAAGTTTGAAATTAAACACACAAATGTCATCGACATACCTAGTGGTACGAGAGAGAAGTTTGGCTAAGCCAAATCTCTTACTCGCTAGGACCCCCCTCACAAAATTAAACTCCCTGTAAGCCAAAAACAGGTCAGCTAAGAGCGAGCTGGAATTCCCACCCATAGGCATGCCTCGAATTTGCTTGTAGACAAGTCCCCGAAAGTGACAAAAGTTGTTTTCAGGATGAAAATTATTGCATTAAGGTATTGTGGTTTTGGACAGCAGTGGATACCCTCTGTATTTTTTTTACGAGAAGAAGGTTCTATAATAACAATGCAAATAAAGCTCTTGGAACTGCTAAAAATTAGCTCAACATTAGTCTTTCAGGACTCGTACCTGGTCTAAATTAAGATTGTATAGATGTGTGAAGATATCATTTACTTGTAAGGGAGTGGCAATTCAAAAAACCGACACCTGTCAAGGAATTCCCAGATGAGTTAATGCTCCAGAAGGCGTTCACACCTGAATTATGCATGATGGAAAAGGCAATAAAATACAAAACTTGTCCCGGACCAATTGAACCTTTGATTTTCACAAGTATGGCCTAATCTTATGGATGTGCTGTTCCTGGCACAAGCTTATGAATTACTATGCACGGTTTTTTGTGCAATTTAGGTATCCAGAAAAGTTTAGGCAGAAGACCATAAAACTTATCTTTAACCGTTATGCAAAGGAATCCTTGAGGGCGTGCAATGTTCGGGGTGGGACTATTATGTCATTAATGGAAAGAAAGTACTGGTGCGTTAGTCTGATTACCAACAGCATTGATAACTTCTAAGGTCAAAGCCTATTTCGTACAAGAGGACAATGAGGTAATAATTCTACCACAATGACAAAATTGTTGGCGGCCTTTCCGCCGGAGTAATGAGTAATTCTTATGAATGTCTGAGATGAAGTTTTTACACTCCTTTAGTTCTTAGTATCTCGCGCTGAATGACAAAGATGGAAAGCGAGAACTTAGAAGGAAATGCGATTTTTTAATTATTCTTAAGGGACAGCTTCCGACCAATCCTGGAAGTCAGAATTCTTAGGGCGTATTTTCTGCAGGGACTTTCAATAAATGCAACTACTGCATTTTTAACACTGACTCTAACAGTATCACAAGACTTGTGAATGGCTCTCTATATATTGATGCCTTAGCCATCAAATCCCTAAGTTTAGGGTTGGATATTATATTTAGTCAACCAGTAACCACGTGTGAACGGGCTTGTAGCAGAAGATAGAATCAGAACAAGACAAGGCTTGTTATTAATTCTCTGATATCATCAATAGAAGCATTCTTCCAGAATCTGGTTGTAATTGAAGAGCTTCGACAATTGGGGTGGTTTGTGTGTTATTTGAAGAAAACCTGTAGTGGAAATTTCAACGAATGGATTAGCGCAACATACTGTTAACTTGTGAATAGTGAAAATGGAAGGATACTTTTAAGAGTTCTACTTCTTTGCACTCAAAAGGGATAATAATAACTTCCCTGTCGACCTTATCAACGGAAATCTTCGACTTTTAAGAATCTCGAACTTGAGGATGTCGACTAGATACGAGGCAGGTACAGGCGTGTAAGAGTACAAGCAAGAAGTTGTTTCAGTGTGGTACGACTAAGAGATTTCAACAGTGATGTAAAATTCGTAAAACATGTATGGAAAAACAAAAGGCTAATAATTTTATCGTAGAGAGTGACTCCAAGCATTTAGTCAAGACAGTTCTCTAATTACTGTGAATCCCATGCCCCTCGAGGTCTTCTAAGGACCGGAGAAGAGAAGTACTGCGTAAGTAAGGAACCTTTGGAGGAACAACAAAAACCTTGAATTCTATCGTTAAGCCAAGTGGGAGATTGTACATAGTGTTTTAATCCAAAAATCTTCCTTCTTCAAAAGTCCTATCCCATATGTCAGAATTATTCATCAGAGAAGTTGGAATCTACATGGTCTATAATTTGCAATTTAATGTTGCAAAAATTATGACCATCTTGCCTAAAGTGTTCATAAAGGAAAGTAGTGGGTTTTGAGGATGCATGGTGACGGTGACCATTCAACCTTGCATTTAGAGATTGGGTGGTTTTGCCAACATATTGGAACCCGCATTCGCTGCAAGAAATGAGATAGATTACAAAGCTGGATTTGCAATCGGAAGAACCACTAAATTCTATGAGAAAAAAGCTTTTCTAGTGGTGTTTGATACGAAAAAGGAAGATTTATGTATGGAATGTAAAATTAGCCGCGCATTATATGAAGCAGTAGAAAATGATAGAAATTATGTTCTCAAGAACATCATACCGGCAAGACTTCTTCGCTCTAATTTGCCTTCAATTCCTTTTCGTAGAACTGAGACCGCTCAAGCGTCTTTAATTGTGTTCACTACAAGACTTATGAATAGATTTGTTTGAGTTCTTCTTTACTACACATCGTTAACTTTTCTGATATTTGCATGCATTATGTTTTATTCTACTTTGCTAAATTTCCTATGTTCATTCAAGACTTGTAAGATTCCCTTTTCTATCAATAAAAGCGTGCTACTATACTACAACTACTACTGCTAAATAGGCATACCTCTGAAAGATCATCTGATTTTAAGCAAATTTAGTTAGTGCCTACTTACATGTGCATGTACACT
This sequence comes from Prostheceraeus crozeri, assembly GCA_907163375.1. NCBI lineage: Eukaryota > Metazoa > Platyhelminthes > Polycladida > Euryleptidae > Prostheceraeus > Prostheceraeus crozeri. Next base: position 7,162 of record CAJQUW010006436.1, on the reverse strand, counting down.
TCCCACGGCAGCACTAAAATCATGGACTTCTAATATTTGATTATTTGATTATTTGGATGTCGTCATGGTTTTCTAAATAAATATGAGTTTGTTACCGAATTTGATTCTACATGCCGAAGACATTTTTCTCTCGGACCTGTAGTCTAAAATAATGCAAGATTGATTAATAATGTGCAATGCAATAATAATAATTATTATAGATTCAAATCAAGCATCCAAATTTCTGCATCTATTATTGAATGTTCAGGTCACTAGTCTATATATCCCTGAACCGTCTTAAAATGAAAATTTTGCTGAGCTGCTCGCATTTTTAAATTTTGAATGTGCTCATCAAAGAACCCAGTTGTGCTTTTAAGCGACTAAGAACTGCATATTCTACCTATTCGTAAACTCTCAATAAAAAGCATCAGATATCAAAATCAACCAATGATCTTAGAAGTAGAAATTGTCAGTCATATATAAATTCTTCTCAGAATCTTCTGTTATTCCTTAATGGGCTAGAACTTCAAGAAATTGTACATTCGGCGCGCTAAGATTTAGAAAGAACAAAATGATACACTTAAATAACTTTGTGTCTTCCAGAATCATTTGAAAACCTTTGGGAATCTTCAACTCTCAAGGGTGAATCGTCGAAGAGGAATATTTGGCTATATTACATTTTAAGAACATGTCTGTCATATTATCCAATGTCAGCACTTTTAACAAATTATGACTTGCATAGTGCGGAGGCAATTATACAAAAATGTAAGAAGTCGCTGGAAAAACCATTAATTCATATAACCTGTTGGTGATTTAAATAAATCGAGCATTCACTCATTAAGGTCTGCGAGGACGTTGGCGCTATAGGATTAATTAGTTTTACTTTTATTAGCATTTCTTATATTCTGGACATACACGTCCGGAAGATTGAATATTTTTACAAATTCTAACTTTTTTCTAGATGCGTTTCTGAAATATGCTATAGGAGGTCTCCATACATACTGCCACCATTTAATTCCATTATCCGGTCCGTAACATTTTAAATTCTGAACATTAAATTCGTGTAGCTGTGTGTGCATTATTTTCAATTTATTATAAACCGGTGGCACCTTGGTCCTCAGAAGGACCTATCAGAACTCGTCGATGCTGCCAGACAGCTGCTCCCATAGTAGAGACAAACGATCCTGCATATATCAACAGGTGATGGGACAACTCAAGTCGAAAACATTCGGGTGCCGTGATTTTCGATTAGTTTTGTCTTTGTGGCTTTTACTCTCTGATATTTATGCCATTAACCGTATTTTACCCTAGGGCTATCTTCTACGTGTTTCTGAATGACCAATTCTCGAATTTCATCAAATTTTTGACCATGGGATAAATTTTAAACCACTGTTTGAAATAACTTTTGGAAAATTGAAAATATTTGTCAATATCTTTCAAAATTCGGCACCTTAATCAATTTAAACTATTTCTAGATCATTAGCAAGGTACCGGCACATATGAGGTTGCAAATAGGCATCTGTTTCCATGCAGTTGTTACATGAATAATAGCAACATGTTTTCAACACTGTACTGTTAACAGCTTAACACTGTCATAATGCTGGATTTGAATTAATGATATCTTGGTATCAGTAGTTTGTCTTGACGGTTAATGCTTTGCTTTCATGGGAGATAAAGCCATCTGATTGGATTGCGCAGCCTTTTCAATTGAGGACTTATGTCTTACTGTCGCCTGTCGATAGCTCAGTTGGTAGAGCGTTGGCCTAGAATGCAAGAGGTCATTAGTTCAAATCCACCAAGAAGGGCAGTTATTTTCCGTCTGCAAAAAGTGATAAGTAAGAATGTCAGATTCATACTGTAAGAAGTGGATCCCAAGTTAAAGAATGACAGGTTATCATGCCTCAGAAATCGGCCTATTTCTTGCATTCATTCATTTGGATGACCGGTTGCTGTCATTTTCCCAGGGTGACATTTTCATTTCAGGGTGTTAGCGATCTTCCCGCGGATTTTTGAAGTCTTTCATCTAGGTCACAAATATTGTGTTCATCACTCATAATACCATAGATAGCTAGGCTGGCGTTGTTCGCATGGTATATATGTAGATAGATAGCTATGATGAGATAAAATTTAAAAATCATTGATATTTAAAAATCAAACTCTTCCTCCACATAACCTTAATCTCATCACTTTGAGTTAAGACTATTCCTAGTGCATGTTAGGACTGTTGAAATGAATTACAAGGGACTTGGAGAACGAAGAAATTGCTTCTATCGATGTCTTTTTCAGTTACTTATAAACTGCGAAAAATGCTAGCCTGATTGTTTGAGGAGAAAAATTCACACAAGACCCCACCACCAGCAAGGACATTAATTGGATTGAAAAGAGATTCATGGAGACATTACCCGTTTTCCTCCAAGCCTATTGGAGACCACAGTGCCACGAAGAGTATCGGAGGAGAACAGAAATGCAGTCCCTGAATGCAGTTGGTGATGATCCAGAAACGGCTCAACGAAAAGTTGCACAAGAGGTGGAGTATCCCTTTTACGTGAAACATGGTATTTGGGAAAAGAAAAGTATGGTATGACACCTTGGAAGCTTACCATCGTCCAGGAATTGAAAGACAGTACGAGATTAATCGCTTCAATTGTTGTCGATTTATCCTCGAAAGAAAAAGATCCGATTCGAACCTCATACGCAAAAATAAACGCAGTGACGAAGCGACTTTTCACGTCAACGGTCAAGTTAACAGACATAAAACACATCCAATCTACGCTCTATATAATCCCCATGCTGTTGAAGAACCCTTTATGAAGTCCTTCGAAGTAACGGGCTGGCGATGTTATCGCCTATTCAGGTGTGTCTTATCAAAAAATTGATGAACAATGAACTCTGAGAAATATCTTAGCATTGTGATGGAGAAAGTTATCCCGTTGTTGACACAAAGAGGCAATCGGACTGAACTCTATCACAAGACGGCGCAACCTTCCCATTTTCGCGTTAATAGTACGCAATAGCCTGAAGCTAACCTTCCAAATCGAATGGATTTGACGTTCAGGTCCAATATCGTGGCCACCAAGAAGCCCTGACCTTCTGTGAATGATTCGTGGTGTGGGGAGATATACGCAATAAACTTTATAAACAACCAAGACCAAGGGACAATAAAGAACCTTCGATCCAAACTGATCAATCTATTGTAATAGCGACTATCGACCATCAGACAGCCGCGCATATGACAATTTTCTTCGGCGATGTCAGCTCTGCCCTGAGCAAATGGAGTGCATTTTGAGCAGTTTTGATATCAGTACGAAAAATGTGCTGTGTAAGTAATATAATACCTTTTGCTATGGTTAAAAAGTGTTTTTTGTCATTAGGAACGACACATCGTTAGAGATGTTTTCTAGCAGAAAAATCCGTGTCCGAGTCTCCATGAATCTCTTCTTCCAATCCAATAATTCCTTGCTGGTGGTGGGGTCTTTGTGAAATTTCTCCTCAATACAATCGCCATAGCCTTTTCGCCAGTTATAAGTAACGGAAAAAGACACTATAAAGCAATTTCTTTCTTCTCTTTCGTTCGTCAAGTCCTTGTAAGTCATTTCAACAGTCAACATGCACTTGAATATCTTAACTCAAAGTGATGAGATTAAGGTAATGTGAGAAGAGTTTGATTTTTAAATATCAATGATTTTTAAATTTTATCTCAGCATGCTTATCTATCTTACATATATACCAGGCAACAAACGCCAGCCTAGCTAGCTTATGAGATTTATGAGTGATGAACACAATATTGTGACCTAAATGAAAGACATCAAAAATCCGCGGGAAGATCGCTAACACCCTGTACATCGACACACTTCCAAGGAATTAACTTTTTATACGCACATAGCAATCCATACAACCAAGATACCGAGTTGATAGAAACGGATTCAAGACTCCTGTTTTTTCCCCAAACTCAAAATAGCCCGGTGTTTGCTTTGCGTGGGATATACGAGAGAACAACCGTTGTGTAGCGAAGTGTGCATCTATTTACAAAACACCAGCTTTTATACAAGGAGTACATCTCAAGAATTAAAGCTGGCAAGAGATCATTTCATTGGGGCAGTTCATTAACTAAGATTCTACCTGCTGAATATTAAACCGATTTAAGTTTCTGCCGGTAAACAGTTTTTGAACGGAAGTATAACACCGAAAAACAAAGAAAAAATACTGTTTATATGAAGTTCGCTAGAATGGAAATTGACTCAAGGTCGCGGCACATCCGAGGGAACTAAGTTGGGGCATGAAGAACCAATTAAAACCTTTGATTTACTCATGTGACTGATTCTAACCCAATCATGCAGACTTAGCAGCGCATCTAATGCAAAAAATAAAAAATTTGCCCCCCCCCCGTGCGATTTATGTGCCGTTATTGTGCATTGCATGAAGCTTAATTTCCATTCTAGAGGTTTTATTGTTGTCAATTTCTATGACCGAAACCGACCGAAAATTTCGCCCATTTATTCTACCGGCAGAATTTTCAGTCGGTTTCGGTACTATACTTTCGTTCAAAAACTATTTACCGACAGAAACTTAAATCGGTTTATTATTCAGCAGGTGGAATTTTAGTTAATGAACAGCCCCATTAACAAACCAGTCCAAAACTAACAGTTTGTCCAAACTAACGAGCGTCCAGGATTAAGCGGTCGAAACGCGATCGTCCTGACCAAGTTCCTGTTGATGACCTCATTAAAAATAGTCAATTAATTTGTATGCATATTTTGTAGAATTTTATTTCACGTTTTAGCTTAAGGAACAAATCTTAATTCTCTTACACACCTGGTAGATTTTAGATAGCGTAATCCCGCTGTGTTAGCTAGATCTGGTATTTTGATTGGAAACAGACCTGTCCTCTTATCATCTGAATGGGCAGACTGTTAAATAGGATCTTTTCAATATACAATGATAATCATAATTTTGAACAGAAACGCCTTACTCGCCAATTCATTTACACATGAGGAGAGAGAAGCTTTGTTTGTCTTGTACTAAGCATTTGGAAAATTTTTAGACATTTTAGGAGATAAAAATTTTCTTTTAAATCATATTTTGTACCTATTGAAAATTAACTAGTCATTAGCTTGTTTTTTAAAAAATGTTGTTACCTTGACGCACTTTGCTACGTGGATAATAAAAGAACACAAGAACCCAATCCCGAGCAGAATATTATGTAGGTACACCTTACTATAAAACAAAAGTAAGTAGTAACCACTTTTTTCCAGAATATGTTACAAGAGAAAGCCTTAGCGCAACACCCAGGTAAAAAGGAGTTATTAAAGGACAATTTCGTCTTGCTTTCTTAACACATTTACAATTGCTTCCCACTTTCTGCATCATTCTGAAGATGCACACTTGTGTTACAGAACATGTTCTGAATTCTTCTTCGCTTGCTTTTTGGCTAATGACATCACTGGAAATGTCATTAACTTAATGCATTCCATAATGCACGGCTCAACTTAGTTCACATTCAATGAAGAGTCTTCCTCAGTTATCGAGGACTTTCTTTCATTCAATTTAGTAGGACGAAATAGGGCACTATCAAGGGGCTTTTGCAAATGTGTTGCATTTGCAGGCTAGTGGTGAAATAAATGTTTCCCAAGGAATCCAAGAGAATCACTTCAGATGAAAAATTATTCAATAGGTTCAGACGTGTATCAATTACTCATGAAATGCAATTGATTACAATTACAATTTCTTTACGTAAAAATGTAATTATTACAAGCACAAATTGCTTGCCAATGCTATCCGTTTTTCTGCCATTATTTCTGGACGGAGTTTGATAACGACTGCTCCTCGGAAAAACAGACCACACTTGCAGTGTTGACACTAAATTGCGTCTCTTCTTCTTTTAGTCCGGCAGCCAGAACGAGTTTCTGCAGGGAACGAGGCCGAAAGTGAGACTTCCACAGAATGCTGTACATCCTATGCCTACTACGAATCGGCACGTCTGCCGAATTCTAGTGAGTTCCTCTTCTTGTCAGACAAGATCAAAGAAAAACACATGTAAATCCAATGGGACGCAGATTGCAGTATTTAGCTAAAATGAAATTTTCTATGTTTTCTCTGATTAAAACTCGAATATTATTAGCCCAGAGTCATACTTTTTGACATGAAAGTCTTCAGGTCATTTCCTATCATGGTTCATGCACTTGTCTATAAAGCTAAACAAATTTAGATTTGGCGAGCTTCTTAATGGCGCCAACACAAACAATTGAGCAAACTTTGATCCTCCTTTAACCAATTATCGCATTGCATTCCGATTAGATGCATGAAAAGGCACATGCATATCATAGGAAATGACTGAAGACATTTCCATTGTCAAAAAATTGTGACTCTGGACGTAGTACTTTTCGTTTAATCAGAGAAAACTAGTAAAATTTCATTTTTTGCTAAAAATGCCATCTGCGTCCATTGGATTTACATGTGTTTTTCTTTGATCCTGTCTGACAAGAAGAGGAACTCACTAGAACTCGGCAGACGTGCTGATTCGTAGTAGGCATAGGGTGTACCTACATCATTCTGTGAAAGTCTCACTTTCGGCCTCGTTCCCTGCAGAAACTCATTCTGGCTGCCGGACTATTTATCCAACTAGTGTTTTCACCATATCTTCTAAGGTTCAAACTGAATATACTATACTGAGATATTGAGGCTTGTGGATTCTAGGAGGCTTTATTGTGTTTCACTACCGGTCCACCTATTATAAAACTTAGATTGATTTAAATATTTAAACCGGGGTTCTAGAAGAATTCATGCGTCTTTTTTATTATGAGGGGAAAATTATGTCAGTTTTCTATAATTTCTTCTTGTGCGCCCATCTCCATATGCAGTTGAAAACGCGGAAACTCATTGCGATACTTTGTATTACCCGAACTCTGACCAGTCACGCTGTCTCTTTGAAGAGCAACGACAGAATGAGCAATTCACTGGATGATCAAATGCTGTAAAAGCAAAATAACAACTCTGCAACGGTACTGATAAAAGAAAAATAAGTAGTTAAATGAAAATTAAGAAAAGCGCGACAGAACAAAAATCGACAAGATATCAGCAGAAGCTCAAAAACTAAGGTCATGTAATCGTCCAGCAAGTAGACATACATGAGGGGGACCAAGGAATAAGCCTACAAGAGCACGTGAAGTCCTTCTGTATGCACAAA
>CAJQUW010006435.1:0-92486 GCA_907163375.1 Prostheceraeus crozeri | reverse complement strand
TAAAGGGCAGTTTATACTTCTACGCGCGTACATACGCGCTGCGCTAAGAGTCAGCAATCACGTGATCTGATGCTGCCAAAACATGGGGAATGTTTATGGATACGCGTGGGCGAGCGTTTATACTTTACGCGTCGTCTACAGTTGTCCGCGTTGCCGCTTGAAAGTGACTACGACTAGAAATGGAAGAAGAAACCGCCGACATTATGCATTAAATTTTGCATATAAATTCTGACTATCTAATTCTATGTTTCGAAGTATATTTCTTAGTACAGGTTATCATGAAATATCTTTAACCAGTTCGAATGATGAAGTTTTGCTGCAAGCGCAACCCATTCCAGTCATTTCTTTTGAGCAAAAATAACTACTAGTACTTCCACGGTAAAAATTTAATTCTAAACACCTGTGTTATCCACAGCAGGAAACAGTTCGTCCACTTCGTTTTGCTCCTCGAGCTCACACAAAAGTTCCTGAATTTTCAGCTTCGCTATCCGCTGAATACGTGGCCGAAAGGAAGTTATCGTACTCGCCACGTAATTTGCAAAATGTCTCTCAGATGAACTTGAAGCACTGCGCCCCCGAACTTCATTGATGTAGCTGAGAATGGCAGCATCAACTTTGCTCTCCTCCTTCCTTGCTCTCGGGGTTGGAGCTCGACCTCGTATGACGACCACCTCTGCCTCATCATCCTGAGAATCCTCCACCTCCAACTCCAATGCGCTCGAAGGATAATCATTCTCCTTCTCCGAGAAACTCACATTCGATCTGGAAATAAATCACAAGTATTAGTTTAGATGCAGAGCTTCATATAAATATTTTATTTCTAACTTACTCGATGTTTGAATCGGTTATTCTGTGTTTTATGTGGTCTGAGAGAAAGCTCAGAGACTCGTAGAACTTCCACCTCATTCTCTTCTGAGCTGGAGCGCCACTTTTTGCATCCATCGACTTCCTCTTTCGTGCATACTGGTCTCTCAAATACTTCCATTTATCTTTACAATCTTTGACACTCCTTCCCACTGATTCGGCGATAGTTATCCAAGATTGGGCTGCCATCTCTTGATCCTTGTGATCTCTGCTCCCTGTGTTGTATAAATGCTCATATTTCTTCACTTCCTCTATCAATTTATCCTCAAAATCGGCATCTCTCTCAACTTCCTGCATGTTTGCTTGGCCTTGCGTAGCGCGTAAAAGTAAGATGCGAGTCAACTGCCGAAATCTACGCGCGTAGATTCTCTTCATGTCCAAATGACCGGGTGAATCACTCTTCATGTGATGACGTCAGAGTATTTTCCTCTCTCTTGGCGCGGGGAAGCCGGCGCGTATGCTACGCGCGTAGAAGTATGAACCGCCCTTAAACAACCTGATAGGAAAGTGTGCTGATGGATCACCTTTCAGCAATTTCATCTGCTCTGATGCTGTGAAACAATTTATTTCCAAACCACGACTGTGCGCTCGGTCCACGTATACATCGGCGATTCGGCGGGAAAATTATGAATAGACTTCAAATGAATGACTTCGAAAGATCAACACCTAAACATTAATTCTATTTCAAGATTCATTATGTCACAATATACAGTTTATTCACTGTCGCGAAAAGGGGCGACTGTGGATATTCCAGCAAAGATTTTTTTACTTTTAAGAACTACAAAATTCGAGACAAAATATTCAAGCTGCGATGCAAATTTGATTTTTATCGCCGAAATGCGACATAAAGCTATAGAAAGTCAATTCCCCAACAATATATTTTATTTCAAATCAAAGGGAACTTGCCGCAACCATCAAATCACGCTTAAATTTGGCAAATGTACTTTTGAACAAAAATCGCATATTTGACGTTCCTGTGGGCCAGAGTCAAACATACAACTGTATTCAAAAATAAGCTTCTAAACGCAATAGAGAAAATAGGATCTTTTGAAAATAGGAGCAAATTTTCGACAAGGATGAAGATTTGACCGTCTCCCACCAAACGGACTAGGGGATAGCTTAGGGGAATGCACTTATTGAGGACACTTCTTTTAATGTGTAAAAATCTTGCTAGCTATACATGCACTGTGCAACTTTGCCTAAGCTTGAATACTTAGAACCACACACTTCTCTAGCAAAGACGTCGCCAGCAAATAAAAGGTGTACATATTTAGTCTACAATATGACATCGCCTTTTCTCATATTGAGTCTGTTGGCCCATACATCATCGCTAGATTTTTGCTTGGTTGAACCACCTTTTATCGCCATTACTTTTTTGTTACCAAATAGCGTTAAGGAAAATATATGTAGCGTTATTACTTGTTTCCTCATGATATCCAATTAGAATAAATTCTCTATCTAATTACGGCAAGTTCATTTCATAAATTCAGTCATAAAAAACTTGGCTCGAGTCGATTCTTGATCATGCAGTCACATCAAAATACATTGCGTTTTAAAAATGATATGATATCTTATACCAATATCCTACATTGTATAGACTGATTGTAATGCAATATATTAAAGCTAGATATATGCAAGAATAATACCGTACCATTCTTGGTAAGCACTACCACATAGCCTGATTTTTTAAAATTGCTCGGGATCCCGTAACTCTCATTAATATATATGCATGCAACCTAAATGCATATAACATCAAAGCATATACAGGTAGTGTGTCGACTCAAAAAGTATCTGTATACAGAGAAGATTTTTATATGAAAAGATTCAGATTTTTTACGGAGATTGCGTTCCCGTGGTCCAAATAATTATTTCAGAAGTGTTAAAAAAGTCAAAAATTTGCCAATTTATATACTACCGAGATTACGCCCCATATAATTAGTATGAGTGAAGTTGGATATCAAAAGGAATGAATATTTGCTAATAAGCATCCTAACTAAGCGGAACTTAAGCTGATTATCAACGGAATTTCATTAAGCGCATTATGATTGAAGCCTTCATGAAGACGTTGAGATATTATTCGTACTTTCTTGGTTGAAATTCCAAGTTTTTAATTCAATTTTCACCGGCATGATTTTATGATTCACTAAATTCATGTTTCCTTTCTTGAATCTGAATAGTGATGTGGACCCACATACATCTTTCAAAGTTAATTGAGATCATTGTCTTTGATTATGTGATTTTGCTGTGCCGGTGGCAGGTTGTCTGTGATATGATCACGCTTAAGAAAATACTCTTGAGGTTGATCATGAAAGTAGTGGGAACATATCGAATTGCTAATTTAACAAACATTAAATCTCCAAGGCTGTCATGACACTGATAATCTGTAAAATACAATCATTCCTTCTGCATTACAATCATGATCATTCAATTCCGTAGTAATTTCTTCAGAACTGCAAAAATTTGCATATCTCACATTTGGTGACAATACCACCTGTAGGCCTATCTCCCTTGAGTTCATTCAATAAATTCAAAAGTGTATACACATTGGGGATTTAATAAATACGGAGTTACCGCTCTACCTGATATACTTACCCTAGGCATCAACGATACTTTCTAGTAGATGTAAAGACTGTTTTATGGGAGTAGTATTAAAAGGGCTCATACTGTCCCGGGATTAGTACATTTTGAATTGGAACCTAAATGTACCGATCAGGATGAGTACATTTTGAATTGGAACCTAATGTACCGATTTGTTTTTAAAGTTGATCTTGTGGTTGTAGTCGTCTGTTATTTGAAGTGTTAATTGCGAACACAAGTGTACTGTTTAGTGTTATTTGTGAAGAGAATAGTGTAATGTGTTGATGATGTGAGTTCGGTTAGGTACATTTAAATGTTCTAGAGTTGTTAATTTGAACATGAATGGCAAAGTGTGAGGATTGAAACGTTGAGGATTGCTGTAATTGTGTTGAGGATGAGTACGCAGATGTTCTAATTGTATTGAGGATGAATACATCATGTTCTAATTGTGTTGAGGATGAGTACGTAATGTTCTAATTGTGTTGAGGATGAGTACGCAGATGTTCTAATTGTATTGAGGATGAATACATAATGTTCTAATTGTGTTGAGGATGAGTACGCAGATGTTCTAATTGTATTGAGGATGAATACATAATGTTGTAATTGTGTTGAGGATGAGTACGCAGATGTTCAAATTGTATTGAGGATGAATACATCATGTTCTAATTGTGTTGAGGATGAGTACGTAATGTTCTAATTGTGTTGAGGATGAGTACGCAGATGTTCTAATGCTGAACTTGTTATTTTTTTTGAATGATTATGTTGAAGGCTATCTATCTATCTATCTATCTATCTATATATATATATCTATATATCTATACATATATATATATATATTATTATTATCATTATGGTTTGTGTTCGATTGAGACAATTGTGACCATTGTGACCATTGAATCCTTCATTTCTATTTTGTGTTCTTTTGTCAAATATTGATAATATGATTCCCCAAATTCCATAATAGTTTACAAAGTGAAAAAGACAACATTTACTATGTATGTTTAATTAAATATGCCAAAATATGTTAGGGTACATGATGGCCATCTCAAAGAGAAAGCCCTCTCCCCACTGATGGAAAGCAGTGTTATTTGAGTAGTCATGCTCCTTCATGTGGACGGGGCAAACGACTGGCTGACTGCTCCGAAGTTGCAGGGCCGTCACTACAAGTACTCTCCACAAGTATACTTCACAACCACATGATAGTCTCATAACCGTATCCAGTTTTCCACCAATGAGGAATATCCCAGAGGAGGTACCAGAGAAGAATATCTCACCACTCCTGGACTTATCTTTTATTTCTCCAATCACCGTATCGAGTTTACCGCCTTCAATGGGTTCCGTTGTGTTCCCCGATAAGATAATGTTGTTTGAGCTTCCTGCCATGGTAGTAGTGAGGATTAGAACAGATAACAATTGGAACTATCCCACATCTTATATAGCCAAAGGAGGGAGAATTGGAACAATTCTGATTGGCTGTTGGGAATTCCTTTGTTTAGAAAGTATATAAGTCCTGAAATTGTACCAATTCCAATCCTGAAGTTGTTGTGAAATTGAAAGAGATAGTCAAAATGGTAGGCCCCAACACACCACCTCAATCGCCTGTTCCAACCGAGGGATCGACATCGAACATATTCGATTTGGTTGACTCACATGTCAGCGAAGATCAGACAACACCACCGATAGAAGCACGCATTAGTGTTAAGGTGTGGAACGCTCCAGAAAGAGTGCACACAAAGCGGCTGAAGTTGAGACTTGAACCTGACGACGAGAAGCTAAAGAACTTGATAGAGTTCTCCTTTATTGAATCAGAAACTCCGAGGCGATGTCCCGATGCGCCGCGAAAGACGAAGGTCAGTCTGCAAGTGGACCTGCGAAAGATACCACCGTTCCCGATCTTGGACAATTTGTAGACTCTCTAGCTTTCTGTATCGTAACGCTTTTTTGTAATCTTCAAATATCAATGTTATTATGAGTACAAAATTGGTGTTTTGATTTCTTTTCAAAGGAGTATTGCCTCCAAGATTTGAGTGGAAGTTGGGATTAAAGTTTTGAAATAACATCTACTTACATATGAGGATGGAACGACATGTAGTTCCCCTGGAAATTGTCATACGTAGTGCATACAATACACCATTAGAATGAGAATGACAAGAGCTTTCGAATGATATACGGTATGCACCCATTTGCTTAAAAAATCCATGTTGTATGCACGTGTATGCAAATGGAAAATTTCCAAGTTTTTCTCGAAAAATGACTGATTTTCCAGATTTTGACCAAGTTCCAAACTTAAAGTTTACAACTCAAAATTATCACAATACTTAACACTTTTACCCTCAACCTTGACCTGACCTTTGACCTTTGACCTTCATACACTTCATACACGACGCGCCGCGGGAGGGGAGCCTCAAAATATCTCGGGCGCTTCGCGCCCTCGACATTTTTCGGATTATAGGCTAAATAAATTTTCTCGTGCGCTACGCGCACTCGAAAATTTATTTACCCATGGGCTCCGAGCGCCATAGGTACTCTTTCTTCTCAACTGAACCCTAACCCTAACCTAACCCTAACCCTAACCCTAACCCTAACCTAACCCTAACCCTAACCCTAACCTAACCAGAGGCTCATATCTTCCACAGTCCTGTTTTAATGCAGCAATTGATAAGTGCGCAAAATTTCAAAATGCGATGACCACATAAACATCCTCAGCTGATGCCTCATGTGTTCACCATATGGTTTGTTTAAATGGATCATTTGATAAGTGCGCGAAATTCGACATTTTGATTGGGTGATAATTCTATCCAGATTTATCACTCTGGAACAATTTACATGTTACTTTCTTCTAAGTTCATAAGTAGGTACATTAATGTTCTAAACCTTAAGAGATAGAAAATAACTTGATCAAAATTAATAAACCCTGTTACAATTTAATGTCAAGTTATTAATGTTAGAATTTATCAGCTGTTTTATTTTGAATCTTGTTTAAATGAATACATTTTGTTTAACTATATCATCTCAATGGCATGACGTCAGTAGGTCTTTGTTCGTAGTTGCTTTGTGCATTTCATATATAAAGAAAGTGTTGAAGCCAGTTCTTCACTCATTTTTGAATTATCAGCCTGCCTAGCAAGACGTCAGCTCCGTTCTTTCAAACCTTAATCAATATTCTAAAGTGAGTTTGGAACAATTTAAATGTTACTGTTTTCTAAGTTCATAAGTAGGTACATTAATAAGTTCTAAACCTTAAGAGATAGAAAATAACTTGATCAAAATTAATAGACTTAAAGTTGTGTTTATGAAATTTATTAAAGACTTTGGCTATTCTCTTACGTATAATACTCACTACCACGATGTGAGTTTGGAACAATTTACATGTTACTTTCTTCTAAGTTCATAAGTAGGTACATTAATGTTCTAAACCTTAAGAGATAGAAAATAACTTGATCAAAATTAATAAACTCTGTTACAATTTAATGTCAAGTTATTAATGTTAGAATTTATCAGCTGTTTTATTTTGAATCTTGTTTAAGTGAAAACATTTTGTTTAACTATATCATCTCAATAGCATGACGTCAGTAGGTCTTTGTTCGTAGTTGCTTTGTGCATTTCATATATAAAAAAAGTGTTGAAGCCAGTTCTTCACTCATTTTTGAATTATCAGCCTGCCTAGCAAGACGTCAGCTCCGTTCTTTCAAACCTTAATCAATATTCTAAAGTGAGTTGGGAACAATTTAAATGTTACTTTCTCCAAGTTCATAAGTAGGTACATTAATAAGTTCTAAACCTTAAGAGATAGAAAATAACTTGATCAAAATTAATAGACTCTGTTACAATTTAATGTTAAGTTTTTAATGTTAGAATTTATCAGCTGTTTTATTTTGAATCTTGTTTAAGTGAAAACATTTTGTTTAACTATATCATCTCAATAGCATGACGTCAGTAGGTCTTTGTTCGTAGTTGCTTTGTGCATTTCATATATAAAAAAAGTGTTGAAGCCAGTTCTTCACTCATTTTTGAATTATCAGCCTGCCTAGCAAGACGTCAGCTCCGTTCTTTCAAACCTTAATCAATATTCTAAAGTGAGTTGGGAACAATTTAAATGTTACTTTTTTCTAAGTTCATAAGTAGGTACATTAATAAGTTCTAAACCTTAAGAGATAGAAAATAACTTGATCAAAATTAATAGACTTAAAGTTGTGTTTATGAAATTTATTAAAGACTTTAGCTATTCTCTTACGTATAATACTCACTACCACGATGTGAGTTTGGAACAATTTACATGTTACTTTTTTCTAAGTTCATAAGTAGGTACATTAATAAGTTCTAAAACCAAATTTAGTAAGTTTTAAGTATGGATTTAATTTTTCTTACAGACATGCCTCGTCCCAGTTGCTTGCCACGACAACGTCTGATTTTTCACTATTGCCAAACCTGTAGGCAGGCTGTCCGGCATTCTATGAAAAGTCAGCATAAGGAATGCACGATACGTCAGGATTGCAGTTTTCTGTACTGCCTATCTTGTAAAAGCTATGTGCAGACAGACATGGAGGCAAAAGGCGAGAATCCTAAAAGATTCATCAAGACCCATACCAAATGCGCATTGAGAAACGGGCGGGATGGTCGAAACCTCACTTGCCTCGAGGAGAAGAGGCGAGTGGAGAGGCTCTTCGCGAAGGAGCGACCTATTGAGGGCATCCTAAGCCAAGTTGAGGAGTCCACAAGTGAGCAGCCAAAACCGAAGCCGAAGGCGAAACCCAAGTCCCGAAAATATGTTGACACCGATTCCGAGTCCTCGGATAGTGATATTGAGGTGAGTTCATATTTAGAATATTAGCAGTAACATAAAGGAAAAAAAAATTCAAGAGTCCAAAAGTGATAGGGACAGTTGACTTCTGTTTTGTTTGTTTTTCATATATAATAATGTGCATGTCTTTTCACTATTTCAGCTCAAGAAGCCACCTGTTAATAAGCCACCAGTTAAGAAGTTAAAAGTCGAGCGGAAGCCATCAGTTCCGGAAAGGAATGTAAGTTTGAAATATCAAAATCAGC
Source organism: Prostheceraeus crozeri (assembly GCA_907163375.1). Taxonomy (NCBI): domain Eukaryota; kingdom Metazoa; phylum Platyhelminthes; order Polycladida; family Euryleptidae; genus Prostheceraeus; species Prostheceraeus crozeri. The sequence continues at coordinate 83,999 of CAJQUW010006435.1, read as the reverse complement.
ACTTTATCTATTCGTATGTATTTTCCTTTCTTCACACTTTAACTATGTTTCATTTCCATCCACAGGTAGTCGTTAGTACGCCCGCAAGTAGCAGCTGGGTTGCGAAGCCTACGCCGCCTTCAAAGAGAGTAAGTAATAGACAACAATTATTTTAGTCATATAAAATAACATGATTAGATTAATAACTTAGGACACATGCATACATTCCAATTCAAGAGGAATTTAAAATGTATTCTCCCTTGTAGAGCTACCGATCGCTCTCTCTAAAGAAGAGCCGGAACAACCTCCTTGGCTTGACTCCGGCCACTACGACCTCAGTGGAGGAGAATGAGGAGCGTCCGTACTCCATCCGGGAGTCTTCTTCAGATGAAGAAAACGTAAGTGTCAATCATAGGAATAGTCTAATAATTCAAACTATAATGTTATGTCCCTTTCGTTAATTAAAATCTCTCTTTTTTTCCAGCAACAGTTGACACTTGTTCCGGAAGAGGAGATTCCCTTCTCCCAACTTCGAGCCTCACCCAGCATTGAGGTCAGCTTCCCACCCTCTCCCATTCTGCACCGCGTCCCAACTCCACCTCAGCCAACTCCACCTCAACCAACATTCGATGACTACTGGGTCCCATCGTCTCCACCTGCTCCTACGCCGATGCCCAACAGCCCAACTCCTACTGTGATCCTCTCCAACTCTCTCCCAACTTGTGATCCCCTATTTAACGTTGACCTGGACGAGACGGTCGATTCAGTGGTCGAGGTGCCCGCACCTGTGTCTAAAAGTGCGGAGGACAAAGTGCGTCACCTTGAACGTAAGTTGCGCCAACAAGAGGAACGCGAGACGGCTCTTCGCGCTGACTACAAGTCTTTGCTTGAGTCGTTCCGCAACATATCGCAGGCTAACCTGCAACTGTCGCAATCGATAGCGAAGCGTGAAACAATAATGCACGTTGAGCAATCGAAAGCGGCAGTCATTAACAAAGTGCGCATGACACATGTCGATGACTTCTCAAGGTGTCATGGACATTGTGCTCACGTCAAGGTGACGCATAGTGACATTATTAAGTGTCAATCTCTTTGACTTTTTTTGACTTCTTTGACTTCTTTTTGGAAAAAATAATTACTTGTACACTTTGTATGTCTTCTTATTTATGTATTTAAGTGGAAATATAAGTCTTAGGTTGAGAACAAATTCCATTGGTCGACGTCACTGGTTACGTAATATAATATGTAGACAGTATATAAGTAGACGCAAATTGTTAATCCTTAACGATCATCATGGTTGTCTGCTCTAAGTGTGGAAAGAAGTTTACAATTGTTAGCAATTTAACGCGTCATGAAAAATTTTGCAAGCTAGGAATAAAGCATAAATGTAGTAATTGTCCATATGAAACCAGTAGGAAAGATAATTTAAAAAGACACAATCTCGTATGTTGCAGTCAAGAAGGAATAGGAACAAATAATACTAATTTATCAACTTGTAGTAGTCATGTTAGGGACATTCCAGATAGCGCTTTAAATAATTATGAAGCTTTTAGGCATTGCTGCTCTCACTGTGGTAAGAATTATAATAGCACAAGTAGATTCCGTCAACACAATAATATACATGATATGAACATTGAAATGAGTAGTCACAATAATTATGGAACACTCACCCTTAGTGAAAGCGCCTTCAGCGGACGTGCTCGCGTGTATGACATTACACCAACCATTCAAACAGTAGATGTAACATCTTTTTTATTCAACATGCGAACCTTACTAGAAAATTTAGTTAATGACTTGCGAACTAGTCTTCAACTACGTGGTCGATTAATTGCTCAAATTCGCTATGTCCGTTCTAATCCTCAAGAGGAAGAAACTTTTCTCGCGCACTTCACCTCATTATCATCAAATTATATATATGACTTTGACACATGGTTTCAGGATAATTTAAATAGTTTATCAAATCATGTTTCAACTTTTGCAAATAGAGGAAGCAATTGGGTTGTTGATAAAGTAGTAAATGTAGAATTCAATTTAATTTCAACTCCTCTACTATCTGGTGGTAAAATGAATACTTCACCTAAAAAGTTAAGAAGTTCTAAGGCTGTAATAAATGTAAATTCAAATTCAATTCAAATGACTGCTTCATGTATTCTATCTTGTCAATCATTCACTACGATGAAGTTACTCATTCAAAGATAAACGAGGTAAACTCATATAGAAAGTGGACATCTGAATTGGTTATGGATGGCATTTCCACACCAGTGTCAATAAAGGACATTCCTAAGTTTGAGAAAAACAATGATATAAAAGTAAATATCCACTTGTATGAAAATGGTCTCAAGGGAGTAAGATACTACAGCAATTTCATTGGCAAAAGAACCGTTAATATTTTGCTAGTGCTACATAACGGTTTTGCCCATTATTGCGGCATACGAAAATTATCTAGGTTATATAGCAAATTTTACACAAGTCGCAAGATTTTTTGTGAAAGATGCACTCAATCCCTTTCAAAGAGAAGCGTTTTAGAACGACATTTTCAATTCTGTAGTCGTGGTAAGGCGCAAATAGAAAAAATGCCCAAACATTTAGAAGTTCAGATAAGTAGTACTGAGCACCAACTCAGTCCACCTTTAGTCATATACGCCGATATCGAGTGTTTAATAGAAAAAAAATTCATAAACCTGCGGCTGTAGGTGTGTACCACGTCTGGCATGAGGCACTTCAGTCAACCTACAATAACACCTATTATCTGTTTGAAGGGGAAAATTGCATCGCTGAGTTCCTAAATCATTTAGAAGATGTTGTCCAAAATTTATATGATAATCAAAATGTCATGACCAGAATGCCGATGCGATTGACAGCAGTGGAAGATATTGCTCATAAAAATGCAGAAAATTGCAATAAATGTAAGATAAAATTTAGTGAAGATATATCAAAAGTTCGTGATCACGATCACATAACCGGAAAGTACAGGCAAGCATTATGTTCAAAGTGCAATTTGCGATTAAGATTGAATCGACGAGAGCTTCCTGTTTTCTTTCACAATTTCAAAAACTATGACAGCCATATTGTTTGTTATAAAGCAATTGATAAAAAGAAATCTTGGAAGTTAGATGTTATTGCAGCTACTGCTGAGAAATATATTACTCTATCATCAAAAATTCCAGTAAGCGAATATAATGGAAAGCCTGTATATTTTAAATTGAAATTTTTGGACTCTTATCAATTTCTGAGCGCATCGCTTGCTGAATTAGCCAAAAGTCTGAAAGTCTACAAACATGTAGAAGCGCTGCGAAATGAATTTCCAAAATTAACTGATGATATTCTTTACGAAAAAGGAGTGTTTCCGTACTCATATTTTAGTAGTTTGGCAACTCTAACGGAGCTCTGTCTTCCTCCCCAAAGGGAATTTTACAACGATCTTACTCTTGAGCATTGCAACGATATAGATTATGAGCACGCGAAAAAAGCATGGATTGCGTTTAATTGCAAAACATTTGGAGACTACATACTTGCATACCTCAAGTTAGATGTCTTGCTGTTGGCAGACATTTTTGAGACATTTAGGAAATTAAGTCAGGATGAAGATCAAGTAGATCCAGTTCATTTTGTTAGCCTACCTCACCTTAGCTTCACATCAGCATTGAATTTTGCTTCGAATGATCCTCCACACTACATTCAAGATGAGAGCATGTATAATCTTTTTGAGAGGGGGATCCGAGGAGGTATGACGTTTACAAATATTCATAGAGCGCGTGCTCGTATTTCAGAGTTGCAAAACAATCCACAAGAGAGCCGTCATTTAGCATATTTAGACGTCAACAACCTTTACGGTTCGTCGCTAAGTGAGAATCTCCCACATTCAAACTTCAAATGGCTTGATGAAGGTCAAGTAGTGTACTTCTCAAATGAGGAAAGCATTCAAAATATTGATAATGAGGCTGATATAGGTTATGTCTTTGATTTGGATTTAGAATATCCTTCAGACATTCACGATGACACGGCTGATTTTCCATTAGCTCCAGAAATGCAATTGGTAGAGGAAAAAATGTTTTCTACATATATGAAATATTTCTATGAAACTTTAAGACCAAATATGTGTTTCACAAGCACAAAGAAACTGTTGCTGCATCAGTTCGATCGAGAAAATTATGTTGTTCATTACTCGATTCTAAAATTCTACCTCTCTATGGGAATGAAGATAAAGAAGGTCCATGCTGGAATCCAGTTCACACAAAAATCGTGGCTGAGACAATATATTGAATTGAATTCGCAGAAAAGAGCTCAATCAAAATCTGATTTTGAAAAAGCGTTTTATAAATTAAAAAACAACTCCCTGTTTGGTAAGACTATGGAGAATGTGAGACGTCGGAGGAACTTCAAATTAGTAAATACAACATTGCAACTATCTAAATTGGCCAATCATCCCCTATATGTTCAGCATAAGATATTCGATGAAGATTTAGTTGGTATGGAACTGTATAAACCTTCAATAGTTCTAAATAAACTAATTTATGTTGGTCAAGCAGTTCTTGACTATAGTAAATTAGAAATGTACCAGTTGTATTATAAAGATTTAATTAGATGTCCACTGATAAATAGAGCACGTCTTTGTGGAGGTGATACCGATAGCTTTTTCCTTTGTCTATACACCTCACCATCTGTTCGTCTAGAGGATATATTCCTGTATTTCGGTGAAAAATTTGATTCCTCAAATTATGATGTGAATCACCGTTTATATTCAATTACAAACAAGGCTAGACTCGGTTGTTTTAAGGATGAGTGCGCGGAAAAGTTGCTTGAGGAGATGGTTCTTTTGAAACCAAAAATGTATTCAATGAAATTTCTAGATTCAACACATCATAGCATTAGGCGAGCAAAGGGTATACAGAGAGCAGTGGTTAGACGCATAGAACATAGTGACTATAGAAATGTTTACTATACTGAGAAAGATACCAATGAGCAAATAACCGTCATAAATTCAAAAAACCACATAGTTGAAACAAAAACGTTTAGAAAGCGAGGGCTCTCACTTTGGGAAGATAAGCGCTGCTGGATAAATAAGAACTTATCTTTACCATATGGACACTATAGCCTTGGACTTCCTCCTCCGTCAAAAAGACGAAAATGTCTTCCCACAGCAGGTGATGTAGAATAGCGGATAGAGCAACGGTAGAATCAATAAAAAATAACACGTAGGTAGTAAATATTTCAGTGTACATTTCTACATCTTTCCGATATGTAGAAATTGAATTTGAATACATAACAGCATTCAGCATCCTTCCGATATGTTGATTTGCAAACATAAACTAACTTTAGGCAATTATCAGATTATAATAATTACATTAAGAATAACTTCAGAATATGCCTCATTATATCAGAACATGGAAGTTAAGTGACAGACAAAAAATTCACCTAACAGATTCAAGCAAAATAGTTTTTCGACATTCTGTAACAAATAGTAGAAATCATCGTGGTGTTTCTATTAGTAGTGACGCATTGCCCTCACTTAAAGATTTTGCTAATCTGATTGAGCGACATGATACTCGGATGAAGATTCCTCTGGATGAAAAGGTATGGATAAAATATGATTCAACTGTCAAACTTTACGTATGTTCATCCAAGAGGAAAGACGTTGATCATCGATTTTTTCGTTTTAGTGACGTCACATGGGGTTCCTTTATAAAGGAGATTCTACCAAGTATAATTTCATTCGTCAGAGATGGACGACATCAGTCAGATGAAAGTGGTGAATCGCATGGTGGTTACAAAAGCAAACTCAAAACTCAATCTACATCAAATCGAGCGAGACATAGCCAACAGAAATCAATGGCTAATAGTGAAGAAGAGGCGAAAGCCGACGACGAGTTTGTATCTGGGGCGACCCACAATGTTGACATGGAGAATCTTGAAGAAGGAGAAATCCATGACTGTCCTTTTCTTTCCTAATGGAACAGTGCAGTGTGTTGGGTGCTTCGATGATTGTGATTTCAATTACTTACACTCCGTGTTGGAGATACTATTACGGGATAAATTACCTAATTGGAAAGTAAAAACCATGACAGTGTTATGCGAATTGAATTATCGCTATGACTTTCGCAAAGTTTCCTCTACGTCCAATCTTACTTATGAGGTGGAGTTATTTCCTGCTGCGCAAATGACAAATTGGCATCCTTATCACGTTCACGTGTTCCACAATGGGAAAGTTGTGATAACTGGCATTAAAGATTTGAAAGTTGTATCCCAAATAATAAGTGATTTGAAAAATTATTTTGTAAAAAGTTGATGGACTGTTACACATGATTGACGATATACATTTCAATTGTGAAACTTTGCTCTCCCTCTAAACATTACGCTCTGGGAAATAAAACGAATTTTGCATATATAATGAATTTATTACAAGACTGAGTTCATATAATTGTTGAGAATTACATCGTTTTTAGCACAATTTCTAGAGAATAATCGAATAACACTTTTATAGTCACTTTTCAAAGGTCGTTCATTAACAAAATACAGTACGTAGCCCCCACACATAAGGGATCTATTACTTTGGAGTGGGAACGATGTCACTTTCTTTCTAGTCCATGAGAATCTATTCATCCATATTGATATATCATGTAATGGTGGCTGATTGAGAGAGTCAAAATATTCAGCTACTCTATTGCGATTTATGTACACGGCAACCCAATGTTTACCACGAAGATTAACCGTGTCTGTATTTATAATCAGAGAACAGGGATATGACTGAATTGATGTAGGTAGTTCATCTCTTGGGAATACATTGAGAAACAATTTCTTGGAATAAGGATGAGCTTTCTTCATTAAGTTTAAGATTTCCACATTACTGAGGTTGCTCATCTCTGATAGTTGGCCAAGACGTTCCTCAATCTAGTAATTTCAATGCTGCTGTCATAGATTGCGTAAAGTAAACCGGTTACAGGAACTTTCAAAGGATCCGCAAATGTGAGTTCCAATCGAAGGTTACCAGCTTTTGTAACATCCACATTTTCCCCAGTTATATCACAATCTGCTTTGAGGTTGTATAATATATAGAAGTAGCCATTCTTATACATATCCATCGTAATACCATTTGAATCGTCAGTGTTGAACATGTCTAGTGCCATGAAGGTAGAGCAATATTTGCGAACAAAATTGTTTTCTTTAAAATTCGGTTGATAGGCCTTACAAGCAACTGAATTGCCATCTGCGAATAGACCGAGTTTCGTGATACCAAAATGTTGAAAATGAAACGGATTCTTCTGAAAGTTACCACAAAATGATTCATTTTCTACAAACGCGATGTACACCGCCTTCGGTAGGGCAATTGGAAAGAGGTTGGGATAATCAAAAGATGAGGTAGTCGCCGGAATCGTAAAAGTGGTTAGTACACTATGATTGACTGGATATATAGCATTGTGGTTCTTCAGTCCTACAGCATGTTGATTGATGACTGTGGGGTTCATTTTTACTCGCCTTACATTGAGGACAGCTTCCGTTATGTGTACATCATAGGATGCAGCAGGTCCAAATGACATCAAAGCAAATTTTGATTTAGCACGAACAAATGTCAATCGCATTTGTACTTGAGATAGGAGGTATCTCGATTGACGAAAAAAATCAAGATAGACAGGACCTTTTAAATGTAGTTCAGCTGAATCAGCAGTTAATTCCACACGCTTTTTCAAACCATTATTAGCGAAATCATCGAACTTACCAGACTGATCTGTAAACCAACCAGCAGCTTGTAAGTGCGTTTGTTTGGCCTGGTTTTGAAACTGAGTCAATGTATATAAGTAAGCTCCATATGGATATGATGAATCTCCTCCTTCAATCTGCTTATTATTTAGTGTAAAGTGACATCTGAGAAGAGACTGGCAATTGGGAGATTAATCAACCCCACTTTGTCCTTAGAATCAATGTTAGTACCATCAGTTTTTTTAATTTGTGCACACAATTCCAAGTCAATAGACTGACAGTCGATGTAGTCGTCAGCATTAGCAGTAACATCAAACTGAATAGGTATGTCATTACCTACAATATTTGTTGAGGGAAAATAGTCAACAATTCTCGACGAAATTATGTCAGTTTGCTGGGGTGATGTATCAAAAAAGCACAAAGCTGAATTGATAGTCGATTGCATTTCGCTCAGTTTAGAAATACGTTAATCTCCTTCGTTTCGACTTATTTCCAACTGATTTCGATTTCCGCTTTCGCTTTCGCTTTCGCTTTCGCTTTCGCTTTCGCTTTCGCTTTCGCTTTCGCTTTCGCTTTCTTGTCTTCTTCACAGGAAGCTTCGATCTAGATTTCCTAACTCTTCGTCTTTGCTTAGTAACTCGACCGGATCCAACTTGTCTTGTCTTGTTGCGCCTCTTACGAACAGGTCGTCTCGACTTTGTTAGGTCATCCAATGCATCAATAGCTGATTGCTGAGCACGGACTTTCATTGATTCTCCTATATCCGCTCCTTGGAGTGCATCCGCAGCAACATTTGCACCAAAATCTAAAGCTCTGTTTCCTACGCGTTTCATCACTGGCAAGGCATAGCGTTTAAGTCCAGGAAGTAATGCACGCTTTAATGCACCAAATATTCCTCCTCCTACTTGTCGCCTACCTCCAGCAAATACGGGATATCCGCTTTGATATGATGGTCTGCTATAAAAGCCTGTCATTGTAAATTTTGAATTCTGAAGAATTTCACAATAGCGTAAAGCCTTAGTCTCGATTCTTAATATGTAGTGTCAGCACAGTAACACCACCATAGAATGGAACAATATCACCCGCATCATCATGAATTGAAATGTCGATTCTATTGATAACACTTCGATTGATCGGTAAATACATTTTGTTGATGAATTCACGATTGATTAACTGCTTCCGGACGGATGATAGGGGAAATGTGCGTAGCAATGGAGCCTCGATGTCACCAACTCTAGTATACTCAACAATATTGCAGTAAATATATAAGTTACTGATGTCTCTCTCTAATGAAGGTGCTGAATTACCAATGGTTGTACCTTCTTTTATTGTGAATTTTGAGAACCCTAGAATTGTTGCCAACATCTTGTCGAGCTTAATGAGATAATTTCTCCCTACTTTTAAAACCATTCGCTTCTTTAAGGGATCATATGAAAAGAAGTACTCATCTGCGTTGAGGTAGTGTGCACCATTTTCATTCAGTTTTGTACAAATTTCCGATGGTGTGTTTAGATCTTCAACGTTTAAATTGACCCTCCTTACTACCTCAGTTGAGGTACTCAATTCGTCAGCCAGTATTTTATCGGAATATACATTGATGTGCCATGCGTCGTTTGTTGCTGTCTTTAGTTTATTGGAATTCAACTGAATCTTATATGTATCATTTAATTCTGTCAAACACGGTGGACTATCAGGATGCTTGAATAGTCTCTGAATTTCAGATCCGAATTCAATAACAGCGGAATTAGACTTTTCCAAAGGTGTCTTTTTAGTGAAAACAAGAAATTCTACCTCCATTTCAGCAGTAAAAAGAGTTACTTTCTCTTTCTTATATTCACAAGTCATTAAACTTTCTGGCACTGATCCTTGAAACTTTCTTGCAGCGTCTTCAATATTTTTAATAACTTCAAATTTTTCCTTGACGCGGACACTCCTTTTCTGTAGTGCATACAACGGTGCAATTCTACATTGAAAATCACTAACTGTTCTCTCAGCTTTCCATCCAAGTCCATTATACCAATGTAGAGATGAAAATGTAGTTCTGGGAAACCCTAGAGTGTGTGCCAAATCTCTACCTAATATTAGCAGAACATGCTTCCTCCCTTCTTTCAATAGTTTAGTTGAGCCTTTTACAACTGGCTTGAAGAATCTATTTAAAGTGAGAGTGAAGAGATCGTTTATTCGTCGGAACATTTTACCAATTTCATTCTCCGTATCTTGCAAGCTGAGTGTGGGAACTGTAGAATTGAAGGAAGACGTTGCATATGCCTTTTCAATTTTGATCATGTTCTTGAAAGACGGTAGCGATGGTGAGAAAGGATGTAAAGTAAGATGATGAAAATCCCATCTTCCATGTAGACCATTCTGAAATAGGCGAAAACAATCATCCTTTTCACGTACTTCCGTGTGTATTTCAAAATAATTATTCGTTAACAAACTAATATCATTGTAATATGTGACTTCAGTTAATGCGACTTCGTGAGGGCCACTCAGATAAAGAGGCTTGGCAAACTCAACCGAATACTCCGATGGTTTGTTCTCTGGAAATATCTTGGGATTGCTGTTGCTCGGGAGAATGATGTTGAACTCAGCAGATGACATTATTGGATATAATGTGGGATCAGTAGTCATTCACCAATATTAGCTTAAAAGCTTCTAATGTCTCCTACTTCCACATTTCTCAAGTCTTGATGGGCTATCCAACTGTTGAACGAGTCAGGATATCCCTTCCATTTGACGAGATATTTTCTATGATTACCATGTCCTTTCCTCTTAACTATTCTATCTATCATATACACTTCTTCACTCCGATCAACCACTTGTAATTCATATGAGTAGAATTTCCCTTCAATTGGATTACCATGATAGTCTATTAACTTATACATTGTTGGTTTAAATTTTTTATTTACTTCATCAACAAAGAATTCTTCTTCGGTCCAATTCGGTAGATAGCCCTTCTCGAATGTAGACTTCACTTTAGAGATGCGAACTCTATCACCAACGTTGATTTTCTTCTTATCGGTAGTTGCTTTTGGTGCCTTGCCATACAGACGAAGCCACAAATCCATAGCATTATCCCGAGTGACGTCAATTGGACGCATCTTTATAATCCGATGATAGCTCTCATTGTAATTTCTCACGAACTTCTGTAAATCATCTATCCAGACATGTGTATTTGTAGCACTGAAATACCGCCATATCTTTGTCTTGAGTGTACGATTGAACCTCTCAACCATCGCAGCTTTGTAAGCACTTTTAACACTGAACAGTTCAATGTCATATCGCTCAAGTAGACCACGAACGTGGGAATTTTCGAATTCCTTTCCTTGATCTGTTTGTATTCTTTGTGGGATCCTCCCTTCATTTAGAATACTTTGAAAAGCCGCCTCAACTTCTGCTCCTCTCTTGGATTTCAAGGCGCGAACCCAAGCATATCGTGATAAAATATCTATTACGGTTAGGATGTACTTGTAACCGTCATTGTATTGAGATATCTGCTGCATATCAGCCACATCTGCTTGCCATTGACTGTCAATATTATTGACAACATATCTCCTAGTTGGAAACCGCTTCCTCGCATCCTTCTGTAGCGTGTAGGTTGGTTGACTCTTCAACCATTTCTTCACTGTCTCTAATCGTACACCTGCTGCACGGGCTAAAACGCTCGGACGACTGAAGCTTGCGGGATGATTGATATCGTAGTAGATTTGTCTCAGTTTTTCCGCTGCGCTCATCCTCCTTATTCTGGCGACTCGCTCGAGTATTACTTGCACAGCAACTGCTAACGCAATTAATATCAACTTCTATACCCTCTTCTCCTTTACTATCGAGCGCAGACTTCAAACAGCAGCAAATTTTCTGCATAGACATGATATGGGAAGCAATTTCAGTGTTATTTGCCTAATATTTGCTATAACTTTTCGGTGTTCGTGTTGAACGTCTCCCTCTTCTCTTCGGAGTTGGAGACGTAGCAGGAGAAACAATGGGTTCTCGCTTGACTGTGGTAACTACTTTTCCTTTTGAAGAATCGGTTGCCAACACTTTATTCAGTTCATTTATAGTTGGTCCTCCGATTATATTATGGGGGACATTGTGATTAGATAGAACTTTTTGAAAGTATTCCCATCCTTGTGGAGCACCCAGCTTTCGCCTTACATCTCTCGCAGCATATTGTAGAAGATCATCAATGTGACTGTTCCTAATTACATCACCGTTTTCTTCTATTATTTCTCCTTGCTCATTGAACTTTACGTGGGGATCAATAAAATCAAACAACCTTTCAGCTCGCATGCGATATGCTCGAGGAGTTGAAAGAGTTATGAATTTGCGCAGCTTTTCCCTAATATGTCGTCTTTCCTCTAAATTCTCAGCCTGTAACTGCATTCGTCGATAAGGATCCTCAATCTTTTGAATTTCCCTATCCTGTTGAGATAATTGCTTAAGTTGATCTGTAACCGGCTGATCCACATTTTTAACTTCCTGAATATTTCTTGTCATTGATAGCTGTAGATATTCCTCTTGAGGAATGACAACCATTTTTGAAAAACTCATATTGAAAATGTCATAGTAGCTGAAGCACATATGTATTGCCTAAAACTGTCATTGGTCCAATTAATTAACTGTTGACAGTGAATACTATCATTGCATCTCCAGAGTTTGGTATAATATTAGTTCGAAATCGAAATCTCTCTGGGCATTCTTGCGTTAAATCAATGAAGAGGTAGCCATGTGGCTTCTTCGTCACTTCATCATATATTTTCGAAAGAGTTTTAGGCTGCTGAGGTAATATTTGTCGACTCAAATGATGTATCTGACTACTATCTCTTGGATTCTTGAAAACCACCAAATAGTGTGTATTAAGACTTCTAGTTCTCTGCTCTTTTCCTCCATCAAAGATATTTTGAGTGATGTAGATGATAAAAGCTTGCCTATGGTGTGCTGTTTGAATAAACATTTCGGTTACATCTTTTGAAGATTTGCTTTCTCGAAGTAGATCATCCAACACGATCAAATCACCTGCTCGGATATCCTCAGTTGGTGGTAGACCCTGTTTTACTTCGTATCCCTGCTGTCGGAGTGCAGAATGCAGATCTGGTTGAAAAATACCGTAGTACCATTTAACCTGTTTTATTTTCTTATTAAACATCTCATCTCTGTATTGCAGTAGCTGAGTTACAAAAGTTGTTTTACCAGACTGACTTGGTCCGGCCACACACATTGTACGGTCAGTGAATAGTCGAAAATCTGTCATTTCAGAGTCATTCAATATCATCATCATCATTTACTTACACCCATTATTTTGCTTAGTTAGAACTTAAAACATGTAAATTATTTCCAAACAAGTTTTATTGAAACGATAAACAGTTGTTTTAATTTACCACATTTGAGTGTCTTCATCGAGGGTAGAATCGAAGGAACTCTTCAAGTCAGGTTGTGCATCCTGTCGCTTCAGTTTTAGCTTCATGCTGTCCCTCGATCTGCGCGTCCTTTTCTTGCTTTCATCAACCTCCTTGGCTTCTGTTCCATCGTTTGATTCTTTCGGCTCACTTGGTGTAGCAATGTCTTCAATATGAATTAAGCACTTGTCAATTGGTAATGGTTCATAAACCAATTGTAGAACCTTCATCTGAAGAGAAGCCAATTTACCAGTTGAACCATGAGCGCCAATGTAAAGTCCAGTAACGTGTACCAAGCCCATGTATCGCCCACGCTTGAGATCATCACAATCCATTGGGTTTGACAGCACATCAAACGCTTGGAAATGGTCAGATAATTTTAAGAAGAGAGTATCAAACTCAGGTAGATCTTTGAATCCACTCCCTTCATCCAACTTCTTCTTCCAATGTACCGGAGCACTGTCAGGTAGTTCGACACATTCCTTTGCGAATGAATCAATCATTTTTAGTATAGTTTGCTGCCATTTAGGAAATGTGACTCGCATTTGTCTTAGATTGCTGTAGCTAGATGATGACATCCCATTGCTATGAAAAAATGGAACTTGTAAATATAATCCATCATCACCATAATTAAGCGTTTGAAAATAAAACGTGTTTCCGATTCCTTGAACCTTACGCGTTGGTCTAAATTTCAAGAGATCGCGATCAACAACGTCGCCCTCTTCTTTAATTACGTGCATTTTAAGAGACATTTTGCTGTTGTACTCACACTGACGGATGATCACTTGAAAATGACTACTGAAAGCTCGCACGCCTATCTTATATAGATCAATATCAATCAATGTCGATGAGTAATCGATGACGTGTCGACTTCTGATTTGTTGGCTCTATGCCAGCAGTGCAACACCTGTAATAATTCTTCCTAGAGGACTGTCCAGCACTTTGGAAATACTATTACTGATGTCATTTAGCATATCCATAAAGCCACCACCTCCATGTTGAATCATATTTCTCCTGACTTTATCACTACCCCTAGGATTCGAAAATTTGCGAATGTTTTTGATAGACCTAGGATTCAACAAAGGCTTGTATATTGGAAGACACTTGTGAATTGTAAAGGCCAAATCACGTATGAAGTCATCACTTGAATTTTGAATTAATTCACACTTCCTCCGATTATTATGTATTCTATTCAATTTCCGCAATGCCTTCTTAAACTGACTTGAAGGTTTAAATGACCGTTTCTTTCGGGGAAAAGACCGTCGTTTTCTTTGTACAACCATATTTCTTTTTTTACGACAATGAATGAGAAGAAAGCGAATAACATTATTGCTTAATACATACAATGATGATAATTCAAACTACAAATAGCATTGTTGCTCAATACATACATGTAATACACAATGTCACTTCAAACATTGACAGATGGTAGTTTATAGTCATCAATGTCACTTAAGGTTTGTTTCGTTGCAATTATCAACTGTTTAAGATCACTCATTAAGTCCATCGAGAGGGGACAACACCTACAACATGACATTTGGGCGTACAAACGCAGAAGATTCGCATAGTATGGTCGAAACTTAGCAGTGTCATCTCGGTCCAGCGCCGCCACGTTGATGCTGACGGATGGTGGACCAGCAAATACGTCAACTTTCAATTTTACACCATCTTCTTCATAATGGCTGAACGTTATCAGGTCATGCAGGCATGTGTTAAAATATCGCGTTCTGTTATAGCAATAACAGCGAGAATGAGCAGGAATTGTCTCAGTTCCACTTAGTGGTTGGAACACTTCTTCAAGCCAAAATTTGGTCACTCTTGTCAGCACTTCAATCAATGCTTTCATTAGGATTTTCTGCACCTCAACGTTGTCTTCACACTTGAAGAATTTTACAATGTCCTCCATCAAATCTACTAAGTCAGCTTTGTAACCTGTTACGTCGTCACTACAATAAAGTATAAATCCTTTGAATTTCTTGCCTTGATGAACAAGTGCTACAGGGATATAGCTGCTGAAGGTCATGCTCAATCTTGTTCAATGAATGAATGAATGAGTGAAACGAGAACCATTATCTCTCTCTTATAGCAAGGCTAAAGCATTAATGACCAATGAAAAGCGGGCTTGATGAGTCATCATGATCTATACACATTCGTATATGATGTTACAAACCCTTGACAAAGAGGACATTTCTTTATATAATTATTCTGTTTATCATAACAATGAGAATATAAAACAAAGTGTTCACATGGGACCAAGAGAATGGACCTTGGTCGTTCAAAGCATTCAACACAGTTCACTTCGCACAGCAATTTAAATGTCTCGTTTTCCAATTTTCGCCTCTCATCCAAATGAATTCCACGGTCTGCCGAAGAACTTGGAGAAATAATTTTTGACGAATGTCTCTCTTCTGATCTCCCAGTCACGTCTCGCTGCTTCAAAATTGCTGTCTTAAATTCAGGTATCTCATTATAATTTGATGGCGAAAAATCTTCTATCCAAGTGTGATCTAAATTTAGTCTTGTAGTACTTTCAAGTAAATCCATTAACCGCTCAATTAGTTCACCAGCTCGGATGGTTTCATTTAAGTTTGTAACTGTTTTTATAGCTCGCAATGAAAAACCAAGATCTCTTGCAACAATCCATGATGTTGGACGACCATTCCTCATATATATATACAGTGTGATAGAAATTTGACAAAAGAACACAAAATAGAAATGAAGGATTCAATGGTCACAATGGTCACAATGGTCACAATGGTCACAATTGTCTCAATCGAACACAAACCATAATGATAATAATAATATATATATATATATATATATATGTATAGATATGTAGATATATATATATATATATATATATATATATATATATATATATATAGATAGATAGATAGATAGCCTTCAACATAATCATTCAAAAAAAAATAACAAGTTCAGCATTAGAACATCTGCATACTCATCCTCAACACAATTAGAACATTACGTACTCATCCTCAACACAATTAGAACATGATGTATTCATCCTCAATACAATTAGAACATCTGCGTACTCATCCTCAACACAATTACAACATTATGTATTCATCCTCAATACAATTAGAACATCTGCGTACTCATCCTCAACACAATTAGAACATTATGTATTCATCCTCAATACAATTAGAACATCTGCGTACTCATCCTCAACACAATTAGAACATTACGTACTCATCCTCAACACAATTAGAACATGATGTATTCATCCTCAATACAATTAGAACATCAGCGTACTCATCCTCAACACAATTACAGCAATCCTCAACGTTTCAATCCTCACACTTTGCCATTCATGTTCAAATTAACAACTCTAGAACATTTAAATGTACCTAACCGAACTCACATCATCAACACATTACACTATTCTCTTCACAAATAACACAAAACAGTACACTTGTGTTCGCAATCAACACTTCAAATAACAGACGACTACAACCACAAGATCAACTTTAAAAACAAATCGGTACATTAGGTTCCAATTCAAAATGTACTCATCCTGATCGGTACATTTAGGTTCCAATTCAAAGTGTACTAATCCCGGGACAGTATGAGCCCTTTTAGTACTACTTATGGGTCTTGTCTGTTTAAGTGCCCATATATTGATCAACAGTTTTCTATATTATATCCGATAAGAAAATGTCACCGAAATCATGTCATTTGTTCATCGATTTTGTATCATGGCAAGAAATAGGAAAAAAGTTTGTGCTATAATGCAAGAATACGCTAATAAGGATCATTATTTAATTTTTAGCAAGGTATTTTGTAGTTTTATGAACACCATTTGGTAGTACTAACAGTCTCCTGACCCGTCACAAAAATTGAAATATTGAATCATCTTAGAAAACATTTCAATAACTCCCTGAATTCAAAAGAATATAATCTGAGAAATCGCAGCTTATTGAACATCAAAATAGATCCATGCTCTTGCGCTCAACGGCTTTGACAGGATCACAAACTAAACATTTTCTATATCTATGATGCTTCTAACGATTCGTCTGACCATGAAGTCACAATTTTGAATATTGTGGTTTGCGTATGATCATTATAATTGTCAGGTAGATAACTATGAAGAGACTTCGATAGACTGAATGAATGGATGTAATTAATATAAGTCTCTTAGAATTTTCGAGCAGATACTATAATACATTTCAAGTAGAAACCTAATTAATTAATGCAATCAACGATCCTATGAAAATGGAAAATTATTGAATGAACAAAGCAATATTTCTCATGGAGCAGTTCGACAGTCTCTCCTTTTCACAGCTGTAGACCATTATTGATTGTGATACATGATCCTTTATCAAAAAACTCGATGCACACCCTTCCATAATGCCCTGTAGAATCACCGCTCTCAAGGCCATAGTCCGTCAGTCCTGGCATTTAAGCTCAGGGAAGGTTTGTTTTGACGACTCAGTGACATCATTACTTAGAAAGGAACATTGGTTGCTATGCTTTCCCAGATAATGAAAGGTGTTCAATAGGAACAAAGTAAGATTCGAAACTCTTTTTCTTGATTCATGGAGAACCATTCGTACAGAGAGTTCCTGCAACCTTGACGAATGATCAGACATACGCATCTGAAGGACGTCTTGTAGTAGTCATAATGACTGAGAAATAAGAGGAATAGATTTAATGAAAACTATAGCAATCTACAGATTGTTTCATAAAAAATGGATCACCCTTAAATATCGCCTTAACTTCAACTTTATCTAACTCCGCCAAACTTGAACGAATTTCTCTGAAATTTGGAAGATATGTCAGTTGTGCTTACTAATATCATTGTTGGAAATTTCAAGCGTGAATATTGAGTTGTTTTCCTGTTATAGATAAAAAAGTAGTAGATAATTTGATCCTCATTTAGCAATGTTACACAAAATCATACCTCACTCTTATAAAATTACATTTGTTTCCTTTGTTATGTAATATGTTGTTCTACAAGCCAAAAGCTATCAAGCAAAACAAAAATAAAGAAAATCGGTCAATCAGAGCCAGTATAGCACCATTATTCATCAACAATAATGTAATTGCTACATGTGATTAACTGGACTTCATGTTCCATACCTTCCTGACTTCGTTGCGGTGGTGTTGGCAGCACTCCTGATTGCTTTCAGCTAGAAATCTATCTCTTACCGGTTGAAAACAATACAAAGCACAAATGAACAATAACGAGATCGCATTCACAAAAGGAAAAGTGTCAGCCTTGCTAGAACTAGGGATTTCTTTGCGAGCTACAAGCAAGCGACTAAATGTCCCTCACATACAGCAAGGAACCATGAATTCTGAACGCTATGTGAATGTTTTACGAATGAACATTGGCCAAATGACAGATCAACTTGGTGATCCATCGACTTGGTTATTTATGGATGATAATGCTACGTGTCACAGGAGTAGTAGAGTCAACTTATGCAAGTCTCAATTAGGGCTTAGGACATTATCTTGGCCAGCTCGTTCCCCTGATCTGAATCCCATAGAAAATGTATGGAGTATTCTAAAACGTAACGTTCGTCGTTCACTGCTACCTACAGATGGCGTATCACAACTTACGTCACTGTTAAAAAGAGAGTGGAGAAAGTTAGATCAGTCAAAAATCAACGACATGATCGAATCAATGCCTAGACGAATTGGTAATGTCATTGACAATAAGGGTAGGGCCACAAAATATTAGCTTCTTAAGAACCGTTACTGTATCATAGCTTATCAGATTATATAAGGACATTTAAATATATTAGGGACATGAAATAACATGAAAAATGCTTTCTGTATCATACTTATGTTTTATTTAGTCAAATTTTAGGATGATCCGCTTTTTATGAAACGGATTGTATAATCGGAAATTATTTTATTTATTGTTGAAGATTGTAGTTAAGATGACAAATCCATTCTATTCATTCTGGAAAAATATCTCCATTCAATCCTAGTTGCTGATTCTTTTCTATTGGGTTTAGAACAGTATTGCACTGATGACCGATGGACAGGAGTAGTTCCATTGCAAGTGGCATCATAGCATTGTTTGCCCAAAAGTGCTACAAAAATATTTTATTAACTTCTTCCGCAACTTAGGAATGTCAGGAATATTGCCTTTGTCTTCATTTGATGAAATGTTTTGTGTTTTCATTACAATTCATGAATTCATAACTCTATGGTTAATGAAAAAACTTCGATTACATTTTAGCACTTTTACTAGACTGTCACAAAATCATGTACACATGTATCACAAAATTCATTACTCTTGTTCACAGAAAGACAGAGATAAAAGAGTCAAATATCATCCAGACGTGAAAATCTTACAAGATTACTTACAAAGAAAATATGAAGCAATTCTATTCGAGTTGAGTCAAATGAATCTGTCTGTCATTGTGCTTGACTTGTCTTGTATCTATAAGCTTCAAGCTCTTTATTCGATTCTGAGATTCGTTTGATTTCAAAAGTTTCATTCGCATGACGGCACCATCATTGGTGTCATTGATTGACGATGTTCTTCTAGAAATGTCCAAAAAATGAGATCCTGCAACATGTTTTCGGCAGAAGCATCGCATGAGATAGGCTTTACAGTCATTTTTGAAATGATTGAGGGAGGCCATATAAACTACGAAATTGAGAATTGAATCAAGATTAGTCAGTACGTTAGCTATTCCAAAAAGGATTACCAAAGAAACTGTGCTATCGGCTTTGTTTGATTTCTCAGAATTTGATAATAAAGTTTGATGAATGTTAATTATTCCTGCGGCAAACATTGGCATTTCGCAAACAAAGAAAACACTACATAAAATGAAAATGGTTCTTGTGTGTGTGGTTTGACGCTGTTGAGACAAAGCTTTGGCTTGAAGAATGTCTGATGCTTGCCTTCGCAAGTAAAAGAACATTCGGAGACTGCAGTATATAACGATGACAATCGGTAATGGGCAAGTGATAAGAAAATAGAATAAAGGATAAATTCGTGCATAATACCACGTCTGTAATAATGAAGTACCCCTCATTAGTAGAATGTATTGTGTATCACAAACACTGTATCCAAATTCAAATACTCGTGGCAATGCGATTCCCAGTGATAATAAGCTGAAAATGATCGTCCAGTTAATAACATGTCGTGTATTAACGAAATGCCGTGAGCCAAATGGATCAGTGATAGCTCTGAAACGGCGGAATGCTATTAGGGCCACCATCCAATTTCTGGTAACCAAAGCGGCCTTGTAGAATATCCAAGTAGCGTAGCCGATTATGTATCCACTTGCTGCTGCCGAAGTTTCTGACGAAAACTCATAATGTCGCAACTGTACAAGGTAAAGAAATACCTCAAAAGTCACTCCTGTAGCGCCATAGGCTACTTCTATGCTCGACAGTAGAATCAACAACCATATAAAAGTGCCGCGATTCTTCATTTTTAAAAATACAATTAGAGACATCAAATTAACAAGGAATCCAAATAGAGAAGTCATGATCTTAGCGAAATATAAAAAGCTAACTGTGAATATCACTACCGAAGTCCCATTTGTTGGAGCAGCAACCATTTCTCCACAATTTTCTAGACGAATCCTCATTTCTCGCACTAGGAATGTGCTTTCCGACATGTTTCCCGAGTCATTAATCATCCTCAATAACTGGAATGGAAAGAAAGATTAATTAAGATTATTTTTTCGATAAACTATGAAAAATAGTGATAGGGTAATGTCAAAGACAGTATACAATGATGTCCATCTTCTCAAAGCATCCATTTTTAAGTTTCCGCAGAGGCATCAGATATTTGCTCTATAACTATAGGTACCTGGAGGCGATTCGGCGACTTTTGCTTTTGTAGTGCTTTTAAAACTAAACTGCGCGACCTGCGCTTTCGTGACTTGCTGCAGGTCATTAGCAAGCTCTCCTGCAAAAGTCATAGGATTCTTACCACTACAAGTTTTTGCGTTTGTTAATAAATACAGAATCTCTCGTTGATTAACGTCAAAGGTGATAAGTTAGCGGCATTTCTCGTTTATTTGCTGAAATTTGCCATTGACCCATTTCTCAATGACAAACGGCATATCGCACGCTATCGCGATATCTACCATTGTTCATCGACATTTTTCACACTCTTGTGACTATCCTACATAATTTTTTAATTATTCCGAGAAATTTATCCACAAGTTATCCAGAATCTATGGTGCATATTCATATGTAAAATTGGACAAAGAATTAGGCATGATTGTTGGTGATGCCTTCAAGGAATCAGCAGACGCAACCTTCTCAAGGAAGCTTGACAAACCTCGGGAATGATTTCGGAGAGATTTTGCTCTGACGGTTGAGCCAGTGTTGCCATGCGCATCTGGTGATCCTGTCGAAGCATCTCATACTTCCTTCAAATTTCTTTTGATGGTTACTTTCCACACACAAAAAGCATTCTCTGTTGTGTTTAGGAAGAGCGAGTAAGTTGGAATTCTTCAGATTTAGTGCTGAACCGGCACTGATCTTCATGTGCTCGGTTGTGACGCCATTATCGTCGAATTAGTCCGAGAGCTACAGACATTTTCTTCCTAAATTCACGCACAAGCTTCTTATTTTTGATATGTAGATTGTCACCCAGCATCAGTAAAACGACACTTCTTAAGTTGTACCTCCGGTCGTCTCGAAAGTTACAGAGCCTCAAACATCGCAAAATCCCATTTGCTTATGCAGATCCATGTACTTCCGAGTTTCATACACTCAATAACGTAATAATCCAGCATACATTTGAAAACTCAAAATGATATTTGTCATTTTTATGATTATGATTGCACTTTTAAGGCAGAATTCTGCATCATCAGGCAGAAATACGACATTTCTCATTACCGGTAGCTTGACCGATTTGCTGCTAAAGATAATGAAAATGTCAGGACAACCGATGATAAACAGACAGTCTCTCCTGATCACAGATAAACACAGTCTCTCCAGATCGCAGATAAACAAACAGTCTCTCCTGATCACAAAAATGATATTCACAGAATTTCTTTTAGGTACAACACTTTTTGTTTATTGACTTTGTGAATTACGTAGCAGATGGTAAATGCGAAAAAGGCAATTCGTATTTTAACTTCTGCTCGACTTCTTGCTTCTATTGTATTCCGACAAGACGGCTTCCGTATCATCTGTGTGTGTGATGCATTCGGTTATTCTCGTCAGATCAGCGCTAATTGATCTGCATTTATCCGGTTCAATATCTATTCAACAACAATTCCATTTTCAGTATTTAGTTCAACCGACAGACTTTTCCATAGTATTCGACTCTACACTGCGCAAGTTAGTTGGACTACAATGGACAATTGTCTATTGATGGCTATTTCAACTGCCCGGTCAGCAACCGATCCATGTAAATGTTGCTAGATACTATGAAGAATCAAAACGTGTTGCGCCTACAATTAATTCTGTGAATATCATTTTTGTGATCATGAGAGACTGCTTGTTTATCTGCGACAATAACATCGGTTGTCATGACGTTTTCATTATCTTTAGCAGCAAATCGGTCAAGTTACCGGTAATGAAAGATGTCGTATTTCTGCCTGATGATGTAGAATTCTGCTTAAAAAGGGGAGATCATAATAAAAAAAATGACAAATTTCATTTTGAGTTTTCAAATGTATGCTGGATCCCAACAGCGACTCCAAGAGAACCAGCAACCTCAATATAATCCCGATTCTCATCAAGACACGCATCAACGATGTGCTGTCTACCAATCTCACAAATTACACGTCTATGTCGTGGGACATTCACATTGACGTCGGTTCAGTTATCGGGTGCAAAATGTCACTATTTATTTACAAATTTCGATGTTCATTTGACAGGTTTCTACTCATGAGCGATATTGCCGATGATAAAGACATACTTGCAGCTATTCAATGCGAAGTGTCGCTGCGCTGCTCATTGCAAAATGACGTTAATGAATGCACAACGCCGTTAATAACTGACAGATTTATATTAACAAAAGGAAAAAACCTGTAGAAAATATTCAAATTTGCGACCTATTTTGAAAAGCAACTCTCACTGAAACGCATCGAAATTCAATATAAATGCACTAATACATTAACATGAGTATATGAATCATCAGTTACGCTTTTGACATTGAAGATATACTTCAGAACTTGAATGTTGTGTAAAGTAAATAATGCCGGTACATATCAATTATAAGAGTGACACTATTACAATTAAGCAGCATTTCTTGGTTTTCTGCTAATCGCTTGAACTATTTAAGAATTTGAAGGCACTTAGACTTGTGAAGCATCGCTTTCGCGATGGATTGAAAAAATCATTTCTAAAAGAAAACTTTCTGTAGTTCATATACGTGCCTTTGAGCTATATCCGATGGAGAATTCGGTCTTGTCGATCATTTTTGTACTCATAAGTGCTGATAACTTCCCAGTATATATGCATTTAACTTGTTTCATACAAATGTAGGAGATTATCAAGCGAATTCACGGACACAAATTGGTAAGGATAACTAATTCTAAGCAGAAGTGCATCGAAAAAATGCTCTAAAAGTTATAAACCAGGGTGCTACTAGAGAAAATTTTATTATCTGTGCAAATTTTCGCCGTCAAGGAACCTCTCAATATAAAAGTTCAACAGAAAGAATGAATTAGATGATCTGCTCAAGCAAATTCAAGTTTCTGTAATGCTGTGAATGAATGAATGAATGAAGATAGTTAGTTATATAGACAATTTTCATTTCATGAGCGCCTAGTAGGACTTGAACATGCGGCCTCTTAGATTATGAAATCAGGGATATGGAAGCGAAATTTCTGCTAAAGAATACTAGCATTTGTAAAAAGCAAACAAGCAGCAAACCAATGATAAGATCGTGTCATGCATCCAATTGACTACAGCTTCTATGAAACATTGCATCTGAACTTCACAATACTGCATCTTATCATCGAATGTGAGGAACATCCATTTCGGAACCTCTAATCCATTCTAATTATGCCACGCCAGTCGACTCCATGAAATCCATGCTGATTCCAACCACCAAGCACCAAGTCGAATTTTAATCTAATTTATTTGGCCCATGTTGTAATGAGCTTATCGATTGTGATTGTGACCAATAATCTCAATTGTTTTTGTTATTATTAGATGGCGCCTTATTTTGTCGAACAAATGACCACATCAATTAAATCGACCATGTATTTATAAGAACTGTCGAACAAGAAAGATAAAAGTTATCAAAATATATCTTGTCGATAAATGCACATGTCGAACAAAAGGACTTCAACGCGAAAGCACAAGAATGATGCTTCGAATGGTAATCATTTGGTGATTTTCGAATACAAATTACAGTCAATTGGCCAGTAAAATGTGAAGTAACTGCAGTTCATTTTAAATTGCCCGCTAGTAATGTGCATTGCACAATTCCTCATAATGCAAGAAGCGTTGTGTTCTACTTTTTATGGGCGTCTATGACTCAGATTTCAATTTCCACTGTAGTTTGCGTAATGTGCACTATAGGTACATTTGAAGGATGACAAGAAATGCTGCAAGGTTTCTGTGAAACATGATATTTTTGGAGATTGGAAGATGAGATGTTGTTTTAGTTTTTTATCATATTTCAGTCACATGTTCATCGAAGTGCCAACAGCTTAAACATTGTCAGATGAAGAGAAGCGTGTGAATTTATTCACCATATTAGTCACAGGAAACACTTAACTTTGAGCATGCCATAATTGTTTATATTACTCTTTCCTTTATTCTAGGATTGACGAGACCCAAAAAATTCCATATTGTTAATTAATATTCCTTCTTTTTTAATGAAATGTACACAGAATTTTGCGTAGCCATAATGACTCAAAACTTTATCCAAGATATCAATTGAATGGACAGTTTCTGAAAGTATTGCCAACTTGCATTCCAAAGCTGTAGGGAAGTGCAGCATAACTTGCAACACTGGAAGTGGAATTTCATTTGATGACTCTGTTTTCAGTGGTTTAGTGGAAGCTGACATGGACTATTGTCTTTCGGAGGACAATCACTGCTAAAAAGATTTGCGAGTTATGAAGATGATCAAAGAAAAAATGATCATTAATTCCTGGTCATTGTGGCATTTGTCAGGTAATAAATTGATATGAATAAACCAATTACTCCTATCCATTAGTATTTGTCTTGTCATAATTTCAATAACAGACCATCACTGATGCTCATTATATGCAAATAACTGTAATTATATCAACATGTTGTGAATCGTGATTGATTAGTTGCTCTTTGCCAATTGTCTTATGTCGTCAATAAATATGAAAATAATATTTAGACCTTTAATGTGAGACACGTTATATGACATGTGAATTGCTGTTTTCCAAGGCCAAATGAATCAGCAGATTTTTCATAGAAATGTACTTAAGAAAATCAAAAATATCGCATGCAATCATTTAAAACAAAAGTGTAACATGGTTTAGGCATTGAAAAATACCATAAAATCTCTAGGATCGCTGTAAATCGCTATGGCCGCACTTTTTCAGGCCATCCGCTGAAGTAGCATTCTATTACAGGCATTCTAGGTATCTAGCGGCCAAATTTACATCTCTGTTTACTCATTCTGCACTGTAAACCAACATGTACCCAATATGTGACTGACTTTTTGTGACTACATTTGCCCGAATCGGTCACATTCAACACGGCAGATATGTGACTTCATGTGACCAATTTTGCTATGCGACCAATTTTGCATGATTTACGTTTCTTCCTATTGTGATGATTAGAACCCTCTGCTTGCTATGGTTTTGGAGAGCAGAACATCTGCCTCTAAACTTGACTGAGTTATAGATTATGATTTAAACAATGATTTCACTTTCTAGTGGGAAGAAAGGACAATAGTTTAAACAACTTAGGGATGGAACATTATTTTTATATTATCTGGTGGCGCTTTATTCAGACTGTCTTTAATAATTGTGTGTTGTTCAACGCCAGCCGCCACCTTATGTTCAAAATCAAGTAGGTAAGCTGATGCAATAATCATCACCTTAACTTTACGCCAATGAAACAATGAAACGATGACTGTGGCAACATCTATCACTGCACTGCTAACTGTACTGTACTAATAAAAATGTTTGATTAAACCATCTATGCATATATATTTTTTGAATATAATTTTTTTGAGAAATAAGACGAGACCAATTAATTAAACACTAAAATTCATATGAACAAGTTATCTGAAAATCATATTCCAGGCACATATCTAAGATAAAAACTCTTATACTATGGTAGGAGACAGTGTGATAAAATACCTATACAAATAGAGGAAAGAATTACTATTAAAAATTTCTAGGTTGCATGGTCTAGATGGATGAAAGGCCTATAGAAGAAAATTAATTATGTACAATGTTAATTTCAGGTTTACGAAATTCAATAAAAAAATTTTCAGCTGCCTTTCTTTCACAAACGTTCTTGAAATTTTCTTGTGTTATTCTACAATCAATATCTTGACTTATTGGTTTCATCTTATACTTTAACTTAAAATATTGGTAAATCATGCTTTCCTTTTGGTTCAGATGTTCTAAAGCCCACTTTCGCAATGTGCATCGACTTTCATTGATTCACATTTTTTATTGAATCTCGTAAACCTGAAATTAACATTGTACATAATGGATTTTTTTCTATAGGCCTTCATCCATCTTGACCATGCAACCTAGGAATTTTTAATAGTAGTGCTTTCTTCTATTTGTATAGGCATTTTATCACACTGTCTCCTACCATAGTATTTACCATAGTTGCCATAGTTTTTATCACAGATCTATGCTTTAGAATATGATTTTCAGATAACCTGTTCAGACGAAATTTAGACGTGATGAAGTGCCATGCGAAATATCGTCTAATAAATTTTTTAATTAATTGGTCTTGTCTTATTTCTCGTTTCAAAATGTAGCTGACCAATGGCGATCAAAAGAATATATGTATGTATACATATAGAGTTGGGTTTTTCGATGTAGCTGCTGGATTGAAACATGCGACTTAGCGTTTCAGAAATATCATTGATGTATGGCAGTGTGTCATACGTTTGTTGTCTTTGCTCTTTTTCTTCTACTGTTGTGATCTGTTTGACTTCGTTATTGTGTTTTAATAGTTCTTTTATTTGTGACAAAGTTTTTTCAATGAATTAGCTTGGATAGTTGTTATTTTGGAATAGTTGGAAAACCAGCTTTTTAAGCTAAAGAAATTAAAAACTGATTTAGAGCGAAGGAACGTCATTTACCGGATTGATTGCTCCAACTGTCAACAAAAATACATTGGACAAACTGGAAACAGCTGGCCAGAAGAGTTCAGGAACATTAACTAGCAGTAAAGAGGATTG
This sequence comes from Prostheceraeus crozeri, assembly GCA_907163375.1. Classification (NCBI taxonomy): domain Eukaryota; kingdom Metazoa; phylum Platyhelminthes; order Polycladida; family Euryleptidae; genus Prostheceraeus; species Prostheceraeus crozeri. The sequence goes on along the minus strand of CAJQUW010006435.1, from coordinate 56,612 downwards.
ATTGTCACTCACAAATAAGAACTCATTGCATTGAAAAAGACCATGCATCTAACTGGAACAGTGCTAAAGTTTATAGAATCTCGGAACTCCTCAGACCACTCCATAAGCAGACACATAGAATTAGATAACACCTATTTAAATTTACGCCAAGCTATGTCATCAGAACGTGTATACAGCATTCCATATGTACAATATTCCATATGCAATATTCCAGTTGAAGAAACAATAAACCACATTCTGATGATGATGAAAAATAATTAAGTGCCAATCAGCATAAGGGCTCTCGGAAAGCCTCTGAAACTTGTTTGTACTAGCATCCTCTTCATCTTCAATGACGAACTTTATATACAAAAAGAGGTCTTATCTATGGGCTCGTGCATCGCTCCATGGCAAAATTTGCCATAAATTTGATAGAGTCAAAATTCAGTGAACTTGAAATTGTATCTCTCGCTTTTTATAAGCTATACGTGGATGAAATGTTCGACATTTTTCAAAATGACAAGATATCAATGAATTTTTTAATTTCCTCAATTCTGTGAATTGCAACATTGAATTTACTAATGAAGTTGAAACTGAGAACAGTCTGGTTTTTTTCGACACAAACTTTTGACATCTCTTTTTTTGAAGAATACTAAAACTGGCGTTTTACACTCCTTGGTCCGCCTACGCACCTATGAAATATCGAAATGCCGCCATGAGAGTCCCCTTTTACAGATCTCACAGAATTTGTTCTACTGATGAGAATTGCCAGGCTGCCGTCATCAGTATCAAAAATATTTTTATCAATAACGGTTTTCCAGAGCACATGATAGAACGAATAAAAGTACATGCAGATTCGTTACCTGTGTAAAGACAAACAAATGATGAAAACAAAACCGTAAATTGGAACTTTCCATACATTGCTAACAAAGAAAAAGAAATAGAAAACCGCATAAAAGACATCAGCAAAGTTTTGCCTGATGGTGGTCATATCCACTCTATTTTCAAACCCATCAAATCAATTTTCAGTAAGAAGGGTAAAGTGCCTCAACATTTGAAATCGAATATTGTATATAAATACAACTATCAGCCATTTTCAAGCCCGTTGAAATGAGCATTTAAACGGATATCCTACACCAAGAGAAATTTGCCTTCATGAGCATTCTCCAATCAAAGACTCATTCAAAGTTGTCGCTGTTACAGATCACCCAAGAATCTATGAAACTATTGTTATCAAAATGATTGAATCAGATAAGTTACTAAATGAAAGAATGATTTCCGATCCTTTACTGCTCGATTTGTAGGCTATTGTCTGCGTCTTGCGAGTGACGAATTTATTTGAATCAGTGACTAACTTATTGTTTTATTGACTTTGAACTTTATTCGGATGATTGATTCTGTTTCTTTTACCAGTTGCTATCTATTTAATTAATGTACATGTTTTAACAGCACTGATTTTATTATTGCCTTTGCTGTGACTTCAACATTTTTACTGAACGTTGTTGATGAAAGTATTTCAGTGATTCCATCCCCGCCCTCTTGTTGCACCTGAGGAAGTCACTATTACTTTCTTGCTCATCCATATTATCAAAAGTATTTTCTTAAGCGTGATCATATCACAAGCTACCTGTCACTAAAAGAGCAAAATATCATAATCAAAGACTAAGATCATAATTAACTTTTAAAGGTGCATATGGGTCCATATTACTATTCAGATTCAAGAAGCGAAGTTTGAATTTAGTGAATCATAAAATCATGCCACAGAAAATTGAATTAAAAGCTTGAAATTTCAGTCAGCAGCAAAATAGTATCTCAACTTTTTTATAAAGACTTACATTATAAAGTGGTTCATGAAAAATCCTTGATAATCTGTTAAGTTTCCGTTGGATTAAGATGCCTGTTAGTAAATGCTCATTCCTTTTGATATCCAATAAGTTTCATAGTACTTACATAGTGTGTCCACGTCGCTAGTATATAAACACAGGAATAATTTGCAAAAATGTAGCTTCTTCAAAAGTGATCAACAATTTTTCAGACCGCAGGAACACAATTTGTGCAAAAACTGAATCTTTTGATATGAAAATTTTCACTGTATAGTGATTTTTTTTAATTCGACACTCTACCAACAGAAACTTACTCAATATAGTCCTATTGTAAAGAATCAGTGGCTCAGACTTCTGCATAGTTCGGATGACAATTTATCTGCGTCTCAGCCACTGATTCTTTACAATAAGATATACTAAGTTTACAACGGCAAGTAAGTCAGCAAAGTTTGTAGTTCCCGTAATTATTTAAGTCAAGATCTGTTCTCACCTCTTGAATTTTTACTAACATATCCCTACTAGTAAGAGATGCGACCTTTGCATCAGTGAAAAATATTTCATTTTGAACTACAAAAGAGACAATCTGTTGAATAGGCATAATGAGCTAGTGTTAAAGTGCAGGCATCGGAACAAATTCTTATTATCCAGAGCGTGATGCGCTTGACTAACATCGCTTTCTTCGCGTGAATGACATTTATTCATTGCGTAGTTTAAGAAGGACTACATGCTATGTTCTGTGACAGTTGGCTGACGATTGTATTTACTGTACATGAAACTCGGAGTACCAAAACTGAAGTAATTTTCTCCATCAAAATTGGATATATATATATATATATATATATATCCTACTCAAAAAAAGTTAAGGGTCACCTGTAAAATAAGCGTTAAATGAATTCAGATAACGCTGCGCTACTAGTTTTTCATGTGAACGGAGTCTTTGTACATTTAGAAAGATTAAGCAATTATTTGTATACTTCAAGTAGTTAAAGCTCGGTTATCCACTTATATCAGTATATATTTGTTTTCCCAAATGCAATGGTTTGCATGCAGTTCATGATTCATGTAACAAAAGATCAAAAACAAATTTGAATTACTGAATACAAGCTAATATCGCGTGTGTCCTTCCCTGGCATCCAGGCAAGCTCTGCAACGTCGTCTCGTGGATAATATGACTTCATGGATTGTGGTATCAGGAATTGCTGCCCATTCTTGAGTCAGAACGTCCCGCTAGTGTTCTAATAGTGACAAGTCGGGGGAATTGGCCAGCCACTCCATTCGAACAATTTGTTGATGCTATAAGAAATCGTTCACTGACAGTGCTCAATGTGGGCGAGCATTGTCATCCTACAGAACAGCTTTATCCGCGACAGCTTGCAACACTGGCAAGGCCTTGGCAATGATTATGTCGTTCAAGAACTTCCGTCCACTCAGGTTTCCTTCAACATGGACCAAGACGGTGCGATGATGAAGACTGATGCCTGTCCACACCATTACTGATCCACCTCCATATCGATTGTGCTCTCTGATAGTGGCATCTCTGAAACGTTCATCTATTCTTCTCCACACATGAATTCTGCCATCATGAAAAGACATGGTGAAACGGAATTCGTCAGTAAAGAGGACATTTGCGCATTGGTGGGCCGTCCACCTGATGTGTTCGGTGCACCATCTTATATTCCTACTATGACGCTGCTGTAGAGGAATGCGTACTGGTGGGACTCTTGATCTGTAACATTTATCTCTTCTGTTGTCTTAGCTTGTTGGTTCATGTGATTTGCTACTATAGTTCGGTTTCGTAGCGCTTGGAACACGATGAACCGGTCTTGCGATCGTGTTGTTTCTCGGGATCATCCAGTACGTTCCTCTCATCTGATCTCCGTGTCTCCATGATGCGATTCTAGCCTCTGTACCACATAATGGCTAACATCAACTCTTCTTGCAGTCTCATGTATAGAAAGACCAAAAACCCCATGACCTTTCCGCGACCAAATTCAGACAGCTTTGACCTGGATGACATGTTTCATTATTATTATTATCATATCATTAATCATATATTATTATTATTATTATTATTATCATTATCATCATTATTATTATATTATTATATATATTATTATATATGATTATTATATATTATTATTATATTATATATTATTATATATATTATTATATATTATTATCATTATTATATCATTATTATCATATAATCATTATTAGTATGAATTTCATACTAAAGAAAGTTGTATAAGCGCAGCTGCCATCAGAGATCTGAACACTTTTTATGAAAATTATTGATCATCAATGCCATTGTCATCTCATATGACATTTGACATTGTGTGTTCATTGATATTTTTCATTTATTCATATGTGGCATTTATTTTTGAAAATACTTGGCTTCTGAAGGTGACCCTTAACTTTTTTTGAGTAGTTTTTTGAGTCGCGAAATTTTAGTGAATTGAGATTTCATTTTCTCTTACAATTCACCTTCGCATAGGACCCATGTCAGTAAAATCAAGAAACCACGGTAGTTCATATTGGAATGGATGGTGTCAAGAATGAAATATTTCAAATAGAAATAAATTTTAAAAAGTCAGTAGTCTTTCTAGCACTCTGTGCAAACATTATAATGTGCGTTGTGCTAAAAATACAATCTATCTCTCAGTTGTAACACAAGAGCTTTCTATGAATTAATTTTATAATTACAAGAAACGTTGTCGAAAATTAGAATTTCCGTAATTTCTTTTCGTATTTGAACAATAATTTTGAATTGTCAGTAAAGTTTGTCTACTATTTTTTCTCGCTTCTATAATGAATACTGAAAGCATCATGTCTGTACGCTTTTGATTATCAACTGGTGTTCTGTTGAACTATTTTGCACTGCTCTCTAAAATGTTTAACTGTCACTTGGGATTTCGAAATATGATCCGATGGCTATGATGGATGAGAGCTGCAATACATTTTCAGTTTAATAGTTTGAATACAAACAAAGCTGATTGATGATTCCTGAAGTTATCCCTTGTGAGCGAAATAATGTGCAGTTGAACGAATGTGGTTTGCGCTTTCTGCTTGGAAAAATTCATTAATAGCATTTGTGAAATTCTAAATGTATCATGTTTATGTTTATTCTATGGATGAAATAGCATCCTTGGTGATTTCTGTTCGTTGCAGCCAACATTCAATCATGTGAATGAATTCTTTCGAGAATTGAATCAAAATATTCCGGCATCAATTCTTAATGGAGTTTTATGTGTAAATATTGCTTCTTGGTGCTTTGGTGTACACGTCATCATAGTCAATATATCCTTCAATGGCATGTTGAAAAATTGGTTCACAATTTCGTTTGTTTAAAATTGGGTATTCTATCACATCTTTCAACATCAATATGGGATAAAAGTTGAATTATTATCTACGATCACAAACTATGACAATATACGTTAATGATGTAAAATACTTTCCATTGGTAGAAAAGTTTGCAGGAGCAGTAAGAGAGCAGGATAACTAGACTATCTGGTGGCTAATTCTTCATGAACGACGCATTGAAACACTGTGATTATGCAATAAGTAAAATATGCGAATTAATATAACTATCCATTAATTTTATTAAATGCGATATGTTCATATTTCAGATAAAGCCCAACGATTACGTAGATTTTCGTAAAAGTTCGCATACTGTGGATAAGAAAAATATCCAGAGACTTGATCAATTTAAGTACATAATTTCTTGGCACTTTTTGACAATTTCGCCCTGCATCCCACTGCGTCTGTGTGACAGATCAAAACTAGCTAATAGCAAGGAATAAATAAGCTGATGGAGTGAACAGCAGGCTGTTCTGCGTTCGTTCGTCTATCCTGGTTGCCGCTTTTTAGACAAACTATAAAAAATGCGTGCCGGCAGACATAGCATTTCACAAACTAGGAAAGTTCTCGAAAGTTTCTGAAGGAAAGCTGTAGGATAGTTTGCTATGCGTTCCCTCACTGATATTTTTCATGAGAACTCATGAAATTTAATATGGATTCATGAGACTTTTATGAGAGCTCATGAGGTTATGATGAGTCTCATGATATTCTCATGAGAAAATATGTAACTCATGATGTACTCATGATGCTTTGATCAGAACATAATGGGAACATTCATGAGGAAAATATCTCATGATGCGTTCATGGGAAAATCATAAGCACTCAAGAGGTTTTGTGAAAATGAGTTTATAAGTAGTAAGGCATGAATGGTAACCCCGAAAAGAAAAGGCCATAAGAAAGCATATTTAATCGATAAAAATCTCCAAGTTTAGTCTATAAAGGATAAAATGCAAATTTATAGAATGCATTATTCAGATATGCAACAGCATTTTCAAAATGATGCATATATCATTTGACTTTACAATTACCATTACTGTGCAAGATGTTGAAAATAGACATATATACAATCTCAGTTCAATAGCTTTTATCATGACAAAAGTATATTATTGCGAATATTGAAATGGTATTGTGGATGTGTCGTGCAAATGCTCAGAGGCAACGTGGCTAGGCTAAGAAAGCCTCAATAATTAATTGCCAGCAAAATTAATTCAGAAGCATGAAAAAAGTAACTTTTAATTTATTAATGAGATATTTCATGCGAAAACGTTCCATATCGGCATGAAAATTCATGAGAAATATATGAGAAAAATCTCATAAAAAATCATGAGGAATTTTCGTGAGGGCTCTGTCAGAATAAGTGTTGCAATGAGAATAGTCTTTCTTTGGGTATATCTTTGTTATCATCTAATTGCCTTGACTCAAACTCTGTATCTCACCGATATCCGCTGATTAATTTTAATGCACATTTTATTTATTCTTAATATTTCTGCATGTATGCTGCACATTTTCTCAGCATTTGTATAATTTCGCTTTATATCATTCTTTACTTTGCTTTGGCTAAGGTAGCCGAATATAATATTGAAATTATCAAGTGTTGATACCTTTTCGAAACTGAGTTGTGATATCAAAGTCATGCTTAAAGCGTTTTTCTGTGTTTGCGCAGTGAGGAGAACGACATGGTAATTCAAGTTGTTTTCCTCGTCCCAGCGACTGTTGTTAAACGGCATTTTGGGTAACTAACATGTTTTTCATGATTCAGATGAAATCAATCTCTGCGATATTTGCTACGATGAAATCAATATCTTGAGACATGCAAAATTTTCAAAACTGTGCCGCCATGCTCGTATCACAGTCTGCTTATACACATATAACTGTTTGAAGTGTTTGACTTCTAATTCTGATATTAAATTACAACAACATCTCTTAAAAACATTGAAGAGTGGAGCACATATTGTTTACCTTGCGCTTTTGCGTATTTTCAATAATAAATAGGACACCGATGAAACTTTGCACCAATGAAATTGCTAGGCCTACGTACAAAATATTTGGTCCATCACTCCAAACTTATAACCATTTGATTCGCGGGCCTATATACGTAGTTTATAAACAACTATATGCAACAGACTAATTATATACAGACAAACAAAGCTGGTGGCAGTGCCTGCATCTTTGAGATCGGTCTGAGTAATAATATCCTGAAACCACACTCATCAACCCGAAGCAGGACATTATCCGAATCGGAACCAAAATCAATTTTCGCATTGATAAAACTGATGAGGGATTATACATGTACATGCTTCAATGACAAATGATCTTATGATCTTTCATGTGACATTGTGGTGCCACAGGACAAGCAACTTGGGGTGTAACTATGCCTATGCCTTCTACGCAAGTAGTTCATGCATGGGTATGTAGAGTGCAAAATTCATTCATGATGATATGAAGAATGATACAGTTTAAGTATCAACCAAGCACAATTTATATGTACGTTGGTGGTTGTAATACATGTGCATTGTACATGTAGACTATCACCTTACAATTTAAATCAACTAATAAATGTCTATAGAATCTAACAACTGTCATATGTTCCGATGGATTGAAATTTTCTTATTGTACATTATGATGATTGCATGCAATTGCGGGCGAACGCGAATGTAATATCGCACATACATGTATGATAATCGTAGGATATCTTCGTTTTTGATTCAGAAATTAATCATAATCTTTAAAACAGAAAGCAGAGATGATGTAACTGATATCTCTGTGTAAATAAATTGGAAATTGACACTTATTAGGAACCATTCCCCTGATCGATATGTGCTTAGTTGTCATCGAGTCTCTCACACAATCAACATTGCCTGTAATTTGCATCGTGGTCGGATTCGATGGAGATCCTAGTGCAAGCGCCGCAAGTCGCTGTGGGATAATGTCAAAAAGAAGAAAGGAACTGAGGCCGAGCCGCAGGTGACGACGCTGAATAAGAAAACTCCTTGCACATATGCAAAGCTCTGGAAGCAATTTCCATCGGTTTATTGCTAAACTTGACGGAGCCGGGCAAACACACTTTTTCTTTTCTGCAATGTTCCCTAGTACATTTGGTCAAAGCATTTCAGAGTTCTTTTATAGACTGTTTGTGCAGGCAAATTAATGAACTAATTATGTCCTGCAGAACTATCTTGTCACAAGACTTACAGCTATGTCGGCTTCTATATTCAATGATAGATATGTCTCGAATAGTTAATTATTGCATAAGAACACATCGTTGCATAACGATCGCAGCCGTTCCTCCTGACATTTTGCCATAGCACGCAATTTTACATATGAGGAAATATCACAACAGTAAGATTATCCGGTCGAACAATCACAGCAAATCAACACAAATTGGTAGGCGCGATGATGAAATTTGCATCATAATTAACTACAAAATTAACTGAGCGTTTATAAATAGATATGCATGAAATTGCAGCATCCGACTCAAAACATGACTGATTTCTAAAGACCTACGATAATGTGTTGGTGCAATCCAAGACTACTTAACCGCATACATGCTAAAGAATGGATGTCACATTCTTTTCCTTGAACCAGGAGTTATGAAAACTTAATTGCAATTAATTTTCTGAAATCAATCAATTAATTTTAATTGCAGATGGAAGCAATCAATTAATTGCAATTATTTTGATGTCATCAATCAATTATTTATGATTTTTTATCATCACCGTTTGAATAGACTAATTTTTGATTTTGAATTTCTCATTCTGTTATTTCAATTTGACAAATTACGTCACATTTGGCCTACATACTTTGCAAGGCGCATTATCAGTTTGGATAATGACTTGAGCAGACCCACTGCATGAAGTAGATGTAACAATATTTCTTATTGGATGTGAACATAGAGTAAATATATTAGGTAGAGTGACAACTCCGCATTTATTAAATCCCCAATGTGTATACACTTTCGATTTTATTAAATGAACTCAAGGGTAGTATTGTCAACAAATGTGTGATATGCACATTTTTGCAGTTTTGAAGAAATTATCACGGAATTGAATGATCATGATTGTAATGTAGAAGGAATAATAATAATAATAATAATAATAATAATAAACGTTTATTGAATCATTGTCTCAATAGTAAAAATCGTGAGACAACCGTACAAAATGATATCAAGAAGTAAATACAATTTCTGAAAAAGTAACAATAACAAAGTTAAATAATTCCGTTATTTGCAAGACGTATCATAGTTACGATAAATGATTTCTCCCTGACTGAAGCTTTAATCACAGGTGGTCGAAATGTTCGAGAAGTAGGATTGCAATCTGGACACAGATGATGTAGGGGATGAAGATAGTCATTTGCAAGTTGATGGAAGAGCCGAAGACCGATTATACATCTCCGATGATCAAGGGGAACGAAGTTTTCACATTCACATCTTGAGGAGCCACAAATGATCCTGTGTGCTCTTGACTGAATTCTTTCCAATGCGTCTTATTCTTTAGTCATGAGATTCACAAGTGGTGGAGCGGCATATTCTAAAATGCTTCGGATGCAATTGCGGTATATCAAGATAAGATTATCAGAGCTGATAAATGGCTTTAGCTGTCGTAACACAGATAGTTTTGAGGATGTCCTTTTCGAAATGCTGGATACATGCTTGAACCACTTGAAGTCTTTATTGATAATAACTCCAAGAAACTTTAAGTTTTGAGAAGTAGGGATGTTAGGTATTTGAAGGTGAGAAAAGTCATTGACGTCAGATAGACGAACAAACATCTGAATGCATTTTTCATCTTTTACCTCCATTTTATTGCTCTCTGTCCATTCCGATAGTTCCATATATGCCGGTAAAACTGGGCTGACATCTGTGTTCTTGTAAATAACACCAGCAATAAGTATATCATCAGCATACTTCGTCAGAGAAAGCGAATCACTGTCCACACAATTATTACAAGATAGATCTGAGGTGAAATAGCTGAACAGAAGGGGACCAAATGATCACCCTTGTGGCACCCCGCTTAATACGGGCAAGGGATCACTTCTGAATTGCTTCCATCGTATCCTCTGTAGTCTCGATTGTAAGTAGTTATTGAAAAAAGCAACAAAATATGGATTGAATTTGTCACACAACATTTTCTGTAAAAGAAGGCGATGGGATAGTTTGTCAAATCCTCTCGTGAGGTCGACCGATAGCAAATGACATGCTTGTACGGACGACTTTTGAAGATTGCTTGTAACAAATTCTTCAATATTCAAGAGAGCACATACAGTCGAACTTCTTTTACGATACCCATATTGATTTTTGTCGACTTCAGGGAATAAATCATTGCCCAGCCGTTTCAGGATTTCCTTTTCCAACAGCCTTTCAGGAATTGGCAGTAAGGAGATTGGCCGGACACGATCAAGATTTGGTACGCTGGTTTTTGGGAAAAGGATTATATCGGCAAATTTCCATAAACTTGGGAGATCAGCGGCACGTAAGCATTCATTGTAGATCATTGTGAGAGGTTCCGCGATAAATGACGACAGTTTGGACCACATTAAAGAAGGAATTCCGTCTGAGCCGGGACTTGCATTTGAGCGAACGTTACTTAAAAGATAAAATACCTCCTCTTGATTAAATTGGAATGGAATTATAATTGGTAGTCTAATGTCATGAGACGGGTCACGAACGAAGTGAGAACAAAGTTTATGATTTGCTATATTCATAAGTTCCACGGGACTTTTGTTGGGATCGCATCGCGTCAACCAATCTCCATTCGCGCTTGAGCCTTCAATACACTTCTTAATGTCCCATATAGAGTTTTGAATGAGAAATTTTTGACTCCACGATTTTTTTGCAGCAGCTATCATTCTTTGAACCTTATCGCGATAGTGGTAATACAAAGTCCAGTCCTTTTTTCGATATGCCATATATCGCTTGTTAATGGCAACCTTTATAGCATTCGTTATCCATGGTTTATCGGATTCCTTCCTCACAATAATGTTATATGGCAAACTGTTGACAGCTTTATGCAGGTGCAAGTAAAATAACTGGCAAGCTTCATTTAATTCCAGTCCATGCATGTGTTCAGTCCAATTTACATCAAGATGGGAGCTAGCATTTTTCAGGAATGATTCTCGATAGTCAAAAACTTTGATAACGTTTTGTTCTCTAACGAAAGGTTTCAAAGGCACCAGAAGTAAGACATTATGGTCGCTTTTCCCCATGGGCGGGAAAATGTAAGGTCTCCTGTAAAATTCTAGATATTCATCTGGGATAAGTATTAAATCCAAAATGCTATCACACCTGGTCGGTTCGTCGATGACATTTACCATAGAGAAAGATGATTCAAAGTACGAACTTTCAAAATGACTAAAATCGCCAGTCATGTAAACCAAGTAGCCGGGAAATCGCAAAAGAAGGTCATCCACAATCATCACAATATAATCCTGCAGAGTACTTTTCAATTCATTCCTTATGCGGCGTCCATGCGGAAAATATAGAATGACCAATATAATGTGAATATGCAAGTAGGATATTTTCAATATTAGAATTTCAACATCCCGAAAGTCAGATTTTTCAAAAGTAGTTTCAGAAGACAATGTACTACGAACGTAGCAACTGATTCCACCGCCGTGTTCTTCACTGCTACGATCCGCACGATGAAAAGTGTAGTCTGAGATTAGCAACGAGTCATTGTATATATTACCGTCTAACCAGGATTCAACGATGCAAATAATGTCGGGCGTGTGCATATTACAAAATATTCGAAGTTCATCCATTTTGTTAAACTGAGAACGAGCATTAAAAAAGCACAATGACGGAAGAGGGATAGTTTTCTGATTTTTTGTCAAAATAAATGCTTTTCTATAATCCGTCCATTTCGAATTATAACATTCTGTCCACTTTGCTTCTGCAACTGTAATTCCTCGTATAAAGCTTTATCGTGTTCTTGTTGGGCTTTGGTCTTATCATGCCGAAGCGAAATGCGACTGCCATATTTCTCATTATACGTACGACGTTTATGTCTGTTATTGAAACAACGCATTTTGTCTTCATATGTTTTGAATTGTACTTTTAAAGGTCGCACTTTGTTGCCACGTCTACCAAGTCTTGTAAAACTGCTTACAGTTTCCATAGAAGTCGATAAGATATCCATCACAGTTTTAGAATGTCCATTATCAATGTCAATTTCAGCATCTTCATCATCACCCTGAATAGGATCTTCCTCCACACCGAATATGATCAAATTATTTCTTTTATTTTGTCTTTCACTAAATTCATTCAAAGTTTGATTAACGATTGTAGAAATATCCATACAAACTTTGGCATTCAATTGGTCTCTAATGTCTCGTAATTCAGATTCCACTTTGACAAATCTCTTCAGCAATTCATGCACATCAATCGATTTGCATGCATCACATGTAAACGAGAGATTATCCATTGACAATAGAGCCTTGCTGATGTTTGCAGTCAAACCACTACATTCACGTTTCATGTGAAAGGTTTTCTTGCAAAGCGAGCATGTAATACAGTCACCATCAATTGCGTTGTTGCAAGTAAGGCACATGCTATTGATCGAAATGTCGCTATTCTTTCTTGAAGCCATTGTTTGCCAGTCAACCAGTGAAATGTGATCAAGATAGCAATTTTTTGGAATTTTGTCTCGGATAATCAAAGTCTGTCAGCGAAACCACGATATTAGTAATGCCAACTTCTCAAGGATCCACCCAATATAAAATTTATGAAAAAGAGGCTTGTCTTCAGCAAGTAAATGTCAAAAAACACTTATGCGACCAGAGACGACAATGATACGTCCGCTCTAGACGGCAGATGTTTTATTACATGAATGATGGTATTTCACAGATTCTCAGTGTCATGAGAGCCTTGGAGATTAAATGTTTCTTAAATTAGCAATTCGATGGATTCCTTTTACCTTCATGCTCAACCTCAAGAGTATTTTCTCAAGCGTGATCAAATCACAGTCGGTGAAAATTGAATGAAAAACTTGAAATTTCAGCCAAGAAAGTACGAATAATATCGCGACTTTTTCATGAAGACTTCCATTGTAATACGGATCATGAAATTCCTTTGATGATCAGCTTAACTTCCGCTTAGTTAGGATGCTTATTAGCAAATATTCATTCCTTTTGATATCCAACTTGCTTCATACTACTTATATAGGAGAGTCATCTCGGTAATATTTAAATAATCAAAATTTTGAATTTTTTCAAAAGTGCTCAAATAATTATTTGGACCACGGGAACGTGATCTCCACAAAAAACTGAATCTTATGATATAAAAATTTTTGCTGTACTTTTTTGAGTCGACACTCTACCTATACATCCCTACTCTATGGATGTGAATATTGATAAATTTTATCACACACGTAAGCTCATTCACCATAATTATAGTCAGGCCTGATAAAATGTTGAAACAAGTGAATTATTAATCATACATGCCTATAACACAACACAAAATAGAGTTTACAAGTTATCATAAAAGTATTGCGATATCGAGATGATAAATAGTCTACACTATGCACCAAATAGCTCCTAATCTAAATCCTGAAAGCAATCAGTAGTGAACAAGATATGTTTACTAAGTCTAGTATACCTAAATAAGTCACTGAAATTGGGATTGTTTCCTACGATTGTGAGTTGTGACGGTATTGCAATAATTTCGTTGAAATATCATATTTATGACCCATTTCAACAAGCGCTTTATTCGAAAGTCTAAAGTTTGCCACTATTTTCAAAGTTTTGCATATGATAAATTTCAATTAAACGCATCGATTTGCATAATGAATGCACTGCTTTATGAAAATGACTCTATGAACCATGTCATATGTATATTTTGCTAGACAAAAACAGATTTGGAAATTCGGGCAGTCGTCCATGCTTTCAACTTACTGGGTTTTTGTGTAGTAATGACACTACATAAATCGATTGCCTAAGAACTTCTGTATTCTCTCGAATACACCCGCTCTGAAGAGCCACACATGTGAATTGAAAAAGTCACATACCTCACCCTCAAATGGAAAGTGCACCTAAACATCAATCAAAAGGATTTTTCAAGTTTTATTATGAAACCACTGTCATGGGAGTGTGACTATATATAGGCTAAGTCTTACGCTACTATTTTGTCTAACAATAGCTGTCAAAAATGTATTTTGTCTAGCAGCTGTTCTAGCTATAATTTCATGATTTTTAGATAGTTGACATAGCACAGACCGCAATTATTCTATTACGCTCGGCGCTGCTTTCCAAAATGAAATATAGTTGCTTGTTTAGGAAATCTACAGTGTCGGCGATCTTCTTGAGGATTTTTGTCCTTAAATGTCTGAGAAATATGTCCCACATTCATATTCGCTCTACTATGAGTTACAAGCAAGATAGCGCTATGAAACTTTATCACTGTTAAAAAGAAAAAGTGTGGGTCATGTTTCTGAGACACCCTGTACTACACAGTGCATACTGCTGTGTATTGAACAAAGTTGCTCGCGATATGCATTAACTACTATAGTGTGCTCGCCGCTCTACCATAGCGCGCCAACCCGAACTCGAGCCCGACAATCGCCAACACGCACTCGAAAGAAACCCATCCTAAGAGTCTTAATTAACTAAGACGGACATACGTTATTCTTGATATTCGTGAAAATTATGAGTAATTCAATTAAATGAATGTGTTTAACTGTAAACCTATATATGCATAATGGTTTCCATTATATAAATGCAGAATATGTACAAATATTTTAAACTAATACCTACAACACAGGCCCGTAACCAGATCTGATATACCGGGGGCATGGCCCCAAATGAGAGAAAGTTGATGTGAACATCGTCAACCATGAGAAGACTGCAATCTTGAATTAATAATATCTGCATTTGTAGTTTAAATGATTGTTGTTATTTTAGTTGTACTGTGTTCTATTTATTGCATGTGCTTATACATGAAATTACAAGTTACATGATTATTAGAAAAACCATTATGAATATGATGTTGCCTAATTTTGTTTGAATGCATTACATGTACATGTATATCAGGCGATTTAAGACTGCATGAACCCTTTTTCTATGATTTAAGTTTGAGTATTAAATCACTATATGATATTGTAGTACATGATCACTTCACAAAGAGAACATCAATTTAGAGAATCCAATCATTTTTCTATTGGTACTGTTAGATAGATGTTTCTCTCCTACAATTGATCTGTACCGACAAAGAATTCCGTTCTCGCCAACCATCAATCAATTCCCCTCCAATTTCCGACGATTTGATTAATTGTATATTGATCATATAGATAACTGTTTTAGCAGAAGGGGCACAAAAATGAACAGGGGCCTCAGGCCCCGTGGCTACGGGCCTGCTACAAGATTCAATAAAATAGATCAACACCATTACTCAAATTACAGCAGCTAACTCAGGCAGTTAACACTGCAGACAATCTACAGTTACTATATCTGTCAAATCACTAGATACTAGCAAAAGAAGCTCCATTTTTTATACAAATTTCCGATTAGTAGGCTACAATCAGATATAAATATACTATTATGATGACTTAAAAATAATGCAATTCAATATGACGGATAAATCAATTCAGTTTTGTAAAAATATTTAATTTCATGTATACATATGAGTTATCAATATCGCTCTGAATATCAGTTTGATTAAAAACACATGCGCTTGGTTACTTACAACAGGTGCTAGCAAGATGTCAAAATTTAACATTTATGATATAGTGCGAGTGTAACTCGAAATCTTCTACAAAACATGAGCTCGAATTCGGGTTAGGTCGGGTTTGCACTCCTCTTGTATATGCCACTGAAAGTCAGATGTTAAGATGAACTGTTGGAGAAATTTAATGGATCAATGTAGTCAGCGGCAGTAGTTGAAAAGTCGCATTTATATGTCTGGCTAGAAATGGTGAAAAATGAGAAATACTAATGCAAACTAACGAAGTCACGCCTATGATTATGCTTGCCTGACGGAGCGTTGCGAAATTCTGCCAGAGCTGTTATTTCAAGAATTAGCACAAACCACAAACAAAAGGCGCACAAAAAAATACTTCCTTCTAGCTCTATTATTGCACGTGTCACTTCTGTTTTTCAATTTCATTTTCAATATGTTTAATCTGCAAGAGATGTAGGTTTTCTTTGAATCCATTGTATACAAAACCGAATATGATATCAAAACTACATGTTTCTGCTTTTGCTTGGACATAAAGAACATAACGTGGGTTATTCCTGAATCTAAATTTCAATATTGATTGAAATGTGAATATGTTTGACAAAATTGCCACGTAAAAAATGCGCGGCATAGGTAATAATCAAGCCCATGATCTCTCACAGGTTATGTGCACCTGTTGCGGTGAACCAGCTAAGATATTGGCGCCTGCGCGTGACCAACATCAATTAATGTAACCACTAGTCACAATAACACTATCACAAATGCACATAACAATTAAGATAATGAATAAATTTTATAGTTTTGATGGTGAATGTTCCATATTTCGCCTCAGTGCGACTAAATTGGGCCACTGAGATGGAGGGTGATCGCCATGTATTCTTTGCCACAGTGATGCTAGATACTGCATTGTGGAGGACATCGTAACGCTTCATTAATGATCGCCGGTTGGTGGCAGAAATTCAATGCTTCGAAAAATGCTACATGAGAGAAACAGAGCAATAATTTATGGTTTATTCGATAGGGACATCTGGATATAACATACATGTAGCATCATACTCAATATTTATACACAGCTTTTGGCAATATGGTAGGCCTAAAAACTATATTTGAATAATACGCTAATTTGAGATGGATAGACCGATTAATTTGTCTCATTAACGTCGCGATGAAACTGACCGGAGCTAGAATTTGTCAATAGACTTGAAAAGTTAAATGCTGACATCTGAATGTCAAAAAAAGTGTCAGACAGCAAGCATGATCCAAAAGTCATTCACCTACGGTGCAATACGAAAATAGCATGTAATTTTGCTTACGTCTACTAAATTCGATTTCATGCTCTCGAAGATTATTTTCTTCGCCGAAACCTAGAAAATGCCAAATTAGTGATAAATGAATTTTTAGAAAGACTAATTAATCAACTGCTTCCCGAAACGATTGAGAAATTTTGTTGGCATTCGAGTGTGAACACTCTTCATCATGAAAAGAATAAAAAACATCTTTCTCTTCGTCCTAGTCGTGCTAATGTCGCATCGAGCAATTTCTGCGTTGTCTGATTCCAACAGTCAACTAATTTCCGCAACATTTGAAATGTCAACAACTGACATGAAATGGTGAACAATGAATGTGGTAACTCTTTATAACGTTCTGCTGCATTGGATTTAGAAGCTTTAGATGTTATTTCAATGCCTAGATCAACCATCCATATTTTGTTAATGTAAGGCAAGGATCCCAGAGTTGTTTAAAGTTTGAGAACAGTTACAGCGTGAATATATCGTTTGAGGGATGATAATATACACAGTTGATTATCATGATTGATTAGTTACATATTTGATTATTTTTTTATTCGCATAGCGAGATTACGAGTAGTGTGATCGATGGCCGGCTGTTTAATGAAGACGTCGGTTTGTTCGGCAGCCTTCTGAAACTTTGGCCCGGCCACTTTTCGAAGACGTCAACCATCTCCGTCCGGTTTGCAGTTATGTCAGTCGTCTCCGACATGTGTGTGAATTTAGCGGAACCAATTTCGTAGTCTCGTTGATAGGCACTGTAAATCAATGATATTTGTCACTACCTGTTCCAATTTGTTGTGCTGATCACAAAAACGTGCTTCAATTTTCATAACAAAGCAGTTTTGAAAAATGTCATGAAAAATGAAGCATAAAATTTGTTATCAACGCAGCAAATTGGATCAGATAAAAACAAAATGAAATTGATTTGTTGCGCCTATCATCGAGAAAAAGAAGTTGGTTCCGCTAACTTAAGACGAGAGTTTCCGACCGGTCAGTCTGGTCGGCTTGCTTAAACATTAAGCAAAACTCTTGTCGGTTTGACGTAGGACGCAAGATTGCGTATACCTGTCCGCGATGCTGTAGTGATCCATGAGTGATATCTTGAAATACTAAACTTTAATTGCTATTCTTCATTTATTGAAAAAAAGGATAAATCGAATTCGTAATATAGATCGGACATAGAGGTCGGATTGCTAGATATCCATGTTAGAGAGGATGATAGCATAGATATCTGATCTCCATGAGATCGAAATATTGTTGTTAAAGTCGTGGGAAATGAATTATTTGACTTCAAAGTCAACGCACCCAGTTTACAACAGATATGCATGCATAGACTCGAACATTAGAGACACAAAAGTCGATATTAATTGAAGATTCTACAGTCATCATTTCTTGCTTCTCAAATAGTGGAAAGACTATTTTGCTACGAAATGCTATGCGATCGCAATGCACCCGTCACGCATTGTTAAGCTACTCATCCGAGATGTGGTGGCTGATGATCCAGATATCCGACGTGCGGTTGTACTCGTACATCAGTCGTTCCATGTGTGTCGGGTGAGTCAAACAAGGTGTACACAATCAGTAAGGGGGGACTGATTTGCAAATGGACTATACACCTTTGACCTTCGCGCAAGTTTGATAAATGGCTTGCTAGAGCACATCCTTAGAAGGCTATTGAGTTGAAAGCGGTGTACAACATTCCATGTAACAATTGCATTCGGTCATACATTGGTGACTAAGGCTCACAGAGCGTATAGAGGAAAACAACCTCAGTGATTGCAATTTGAACACCATTTCCGAAATCGTGAATCACATTGTAGCGGTAGATAGGGAGGTCATGCATTCTCGTCGTGTATATACAGTAAGGTTTAAGGAGCAGCTTCAACAATGAAACCGTGTCAAAGAACAGATAGGATATGCAATAGAAGAAGGCGGGAGGACCATGATTCCGATGATAGCAATAGAAAAAACCTCTCCCGAGTGAAAATTACTGCCGATGTATGACTGTATAAAATTCAATAAAATATAATTGTGCCAACGTTTCGCCTCCAGACGCTTAGGCGTGGCAGAACTAGCACAGATAATGAAAGAGTGATTTACAAAACTCTAATTCTCGTTGCAACAATCTCGTGAAAGTCTCGTATTTGTAGCAATGTCAATAGCATTGACGATTTTAATGTAGAAATTTTAAAGCGTGTGCGTGATTCGGTTGAGGCAAGTTTGGTGGAAGCTCGTTTAATTACCATCAACCTTTGATGAACAGGCGTCATGAGCATAGAAATAGATAACAATGAAATATCTAGAACGGAAATGAAGATTCATGCAATACATAATAGTGGCACAAAAATCGCACGCATTTTCAGTTAGATACACTTGTCAACGGCTGAATCATTGGTTTAGAATCTGTCACATGTGCAAATATAAGCTTTTTATTGGTGGTTCATGCCCCAACTTAGTTCCCCCGTATGTGTCGCGACCTTGAGTCAATTTCTATTCTAGTCAACTTCAGATAAACAATCTATTTCTATGGTCACGAGATTGTTGCAACGAGAATTAGAGTTTTGTAAATCACTCTTTCATTATCTGTGCTAGTTCTGCCACGACTAAGCGTCTGGACGCGAAACGTCGGCACAATTATATTTTATTGAATTTTATACAGTCATACATCGGCAGTTATTTTCACTCGGGAGAGGTTTTTACTATTGCTATCATCGGAACAGATAGGATCTTTGGACAACTTACCGTATATAATATAACTTTGAATTGCTATGCGCATTGTTTTGTTGGTTCATTTTCTTAATATTCTTCTCCACTTTACTATTACTTGTCGGGTGTTTTATTCATCAATGTGTGTTGTTGTCTCATTTCTATGTATACCTTTAGCCGTTTCTTTTGTGGAAGATAGCTGTTTGATGAGCCTTTTTCATTAGACAGTTCAACATCCATGTGTCTCTGGATCACTCACTATGGCCTGGACACATGAAGCAATAATATTTAGTTGCGTGATCAAATTGCATGGAACATAGAGATCATGATAGTCTATTGCGATTTTGTTAAGTCTTTGCATAGGAAAGAATGACTATTGACCGTTGCTCAGCTGACTTGCCGAAATGCACTTTCAATACTCTAATGTATTGCCCCAAAATTAAAGGTTATTATTGCTCCATTGGTAAACACTATTTCTTAGCATGTTAGTAACAAGATCGCCTTTCCTCGGGTCAGTGTCAGATTCCTCTTCGTAATCGTGTCCATAGGTTGACACATGCGCAAAATCACAGAAAGACCGCAGTGTTGGGTTGTTCACAAGATGACATTCTATACTTCCATTTGAAGTTTATCCTTACCATGGTCTTGATCGAAGTGCAAGATGGTGATGTCATCAGCACATTCAACGAGGATTGAATTATCACAGACATCATACAGGTAATCAATTACTGCAGAAGCGACAGCGAGCCGATAACGCTGCCATGGGACAACTAGTAACATCGATTTATGTCGACGAAATGCCAACCGAAAATGCACATCATAAGAGTTGCGACAGGTAGCTAAAAATCCATGGGACATGTTCTCTGGGAAATTGAGCCCGAATGCACGAACTGATGATGGATTCGTGACAAATCGACGGCAACCATATGAGCATCTCCAGATTGTTAGTCTACCGCATATGTTTCAAAATATGATGGCAAGCGTAGGTTAGCGCACTATTCGTACCACCCCCGGGTCAGAAATAACTGCAAACTGTAGACCTTGCTGTTTTCTACGAATGTGAGAAATTAAACATTTACGACAATCGGACAAACCAATTTCTCAAAACCTTTGACAATTGAGCTAATAGTGAAATAGGCCTATAGTCAGACATGGGTTTTGGTGAGCAACATTTGGGAATTGAAGAAACGATGACTTGCTCAAGACATAGCGGTATACGACTTTCAACAACTCCTTTCTTGAAAAGATGCATGACACATGTACATGTAATAGGAGTCAGAGCGAAAACACAATTACGAATACCCAGAAAAGTACGCTGTCACGACTATTGAATTTCTTTTGGATTAAATAATTAATTAATTGGATTAATTATTAATTTCTTGATGCTGGCACCTCAAAGTCAAAGGTATGGCACTTTACTAGGTAAATTGTTGATCAGATCACAAATTGCAAAACAGAGATGCAAGGCAAGTCTTCTGCGATGATCTCTTTATTGGTGACAAGATTTGAGCACCTTGCCTACAGATAGCTAGTCTACGTCATCAATCATCATGCCACGGAAACATCACAAATAAATGAGAAAATGACCGCAATACCTCTTACTGAGCATATTGAACATTTCAATTAGATAAGATCTCACTTGAAACCAATTAGGCATAATAGTCTAGCTTTCACGTAACATTCACAAGTGTTATTCAATTACACGAATGATCTGCGTCTTCTCACATGACAATCACATTTTTGACATATTTCATAAGCATGTTTCCATAATAGGCGCATTTTATATCAGCAGAATCTATGAGTGCGATTAATGCATGTGCTATGACAGCTGCTATGTCATAGCAACATCTCAGCTGATATGACAACTGATGTGTGGTGGTGAGGGTTTGATCCTGCCAATTGACACAGTCGCATAAATAGCTCGTAGCTCAATTGGTAGAGCTCAGGTTAAAATTAATTTGGTCGTAGGTTCGAATTCTACCAGCCGTACATCTTTTGCATGACAATTTGATCTATCGTTTACTTAATTTCATTATCTTGTTACTTGCATTTCCTTTATCGACATGACTTAAGATGCTTTGATGGACAATCGATCCCCGCTCCTTGCCTTAATTTCGGCGGTCACAATTGTGACGAGTTATTTATTCATTGATTATAATTGCTATGGCAACTGATGTGTGGTGGTGAGGGCTTGATCCTGCCAATTGACACAGTCGCTTATATTGCTCGTAGCTCGGTTGGTTAGAGCACAGGTCAAGTTAAATTTGGTCGTAGGTTCGAATCCTACCAGCCGTACATCTTTTGCATGGCAATTTGATCTATCGTTTACTTAATTTCATTTTGTTGTTAATAGCATATATTAGCGCTTACATCCAAATATAAGCCAACATATCACTATCTTTATGCATCTTTGTGGCCTTTTCACTTTCTTAAAGTTTCTTTGATGTGCTCTTGTGGTCACGGAGCATTTTCGTATTTTCTTAGGTTATTTTTCCATTTTCTCCTGGTTAAATGGCAAGAAAATTACGTAACTTTGAGATAGATGCAAATTACTTTTGATTTTGTCCTATCTTTGTCTTCAGCTGGAGTCAATATCGGCACCACACAATAGACTCTGCAACTACGATAGTGGCAGCCAAAGCGGTGATGCTTAGCATTGATAAAGGAACTTATGACGCCTGACGATAGCCGGCTGTGCTGGCTGAAAGGCCTCGCAATAAAAATCGAGAAATCTAGTAAGATCAACTAGTTTTTTGGGCTTCCTTCACAAGATGAAAAGGAACTTATATATAAAACAATTGAAAAAAATCAAGCAATATATGAAGCATAAACAAAGCTTTTAAATAATTTAAGAAGGTAACAACTATTTTCCTAATGATACTTGCATGGATCACAGATACTGATTGAATTTGATAACTCAGGTCATATTAGGCCTATGACTCAAGTCTTTGAGACTTTAAATTTCAAAATGTGTTGCAGTTTCAGTGAAAAAGTTGTCACAATTGACCCAATTTGAGATCAATTTTGGAGGTCGGTTCAGAAAATATTGTTCTCAAAGTTGAAGCTTACTGCTTCTGCCTTCTGCGATGATCTCTTTATTGGTGACAAGATTTCAGCCCCTACCTCCAGATAGCTAGTCTGCGTCATCAATCATCATGCCACGGAAACATCACAAATAAATGAGAAAATGACCGCAATACCTCTTACTGATCATATTGAACATTTCAATTAGATAAGATCTCACTTGAAACCAATTAGGCATAATAGTCTAGCTTTCACGTAACATTCACAAGTGTTATTCAATTATCACGAATGATCTGCGTCTTCTCACATGACAATCACATTTTTGACATATTTCATAGGCATGTTTCCATAATAGGCGCTTTTATATCAGCAAAATTCATGAATGCGATTAATGCATGCATATATTAGCGCTTGCATCCAAATGTCTGCCAATATATCACCAACTGTCTTTATACATCTTTGTGACATTTTCACTATATTTGATGTGTTCTTGTGGTCACGGAGTATTTTCGCATAATTTGTTAGGTTATATATTTTTTCTTAGCCAATAAACCATTAATCAACTATCTCACTGCATCTTTGTGATTTTTTACAATCACTGATTGCATGTAGTAGAATGACACAATTTGCAATTTAAAAATGGGGTAAGTCTTGTAAAGACATTTCCTTGAATTCTTGATCGCAGGAGGGCTGCCACATACCTTCTTATGGTCATGGAGACTTTAAATTTATTTTCTATAAATTTTCACGCGCAATATTTCAGCAGCTTAAGTTTCTTCCAGGTTGAATGGTAATTTTGTATCATTTTCCTATACTGGCTTCAAAATCCGTAATGCAGTGATGCTTGGCATCCTTTCCTAATATAGAGACTAAAAATTGAAATAATAGAAATAATAGAGCCATCTACTGTATGAAGTATAAACAACGTCTAAAAATAATCTATTGAATAAACTAGCAACTATCTTACTATACATATTTGTACGGAAGGTGATCTTGGAGCACCCTTACTGATTGCATTTGATGCATCAAACTAGTGTTAGTCCAACCTTTTTGACTTAAAATTTAAGCGTCATTTCGGAAAGTACTTTTCTCAATGCTGAAGCTTTCCGCTTCCCTCTGTCTTTTCCTGCAATTGAAATGGCCTATGGACCATTCATAAAAAGTTGTGGTCAGCATTTTCATTCACAAATGTCTGCAAATACACGATACTGACATCATGAAAACCAATGACCACCGATCGTCACTCAGAACGACATCGCAAGTAATAGGGATATTCTGTGGTAGAATTTTGCCATTTCCACTCCACGTGTCTTCTAGAACGGATCCATCTGATATCTTTCACCCACTCCAAGACTCACCCACTTCAACTTGCTTCATACTACTTATATAGGAGAGTCATCTCAGTAGTATTTAAATAATCAAAATTTTGAATTTTTTCAAAAGTGCTCAAATATTTTTTTGAACCACGGGAACGTGATCTCCACAAAAAACTGAATCTTATGATATAGACATTTTTGCTCTATACAGATACATTTTGAGTCGACACTCTACCTATATATCCCTACTCTATGGTCTATATTATGTCTTTTATTTTATTATCATTGAAATAGCTCCAGAGATGTCCCCAGGAATCCACTGAACGTCGCTTTTTCATTTACTATTTGTCTGATGTGTGATCGTTTTAGAACTAACTCTCTGAATTTCTCCATGGAGACGTAAAAGTGCCAATTCAGTGAAATAGCTCTATTCGGTTGTGCCATACATATCATATAACGAGTATAGTCAGATTTATCACTTCTCTCATGCAAAGGCGCATCAGCTTACAGTATTTCTTGAGATGAAAAGTAAGCGCCGGCCCGCCCAGGCCGCAAATTTTAAAGACCGGCCGGCAGGCCGGCTTTAGTAGCGCTGGCTGGCCAGATTTGATGACGCGAAAAACCCGGCCGGTTCCAACCCTGCAAAATATACATGTAGAATATGCCGTTGTTGTATTGGACAGTCCATCACCTACAATTGTATTCAAGTCCTAACTTACACATACGACATGATTTTCAGTCTTGCTATATAACATGTGTAATCTCCAGTTTTAAAATAATGCAGAAATTGTTATATCGTGGTTCTGTGACTATATTTCCAAAATCATTGAAAAGATGAAATCTCATATTTTGAATTCCAATTCAAGAAAAAACATCGACCTTTTTAGAAAGACATGTTTGCTAGTTGTAAAATGTTCAAATATGTCTCGAAAATTTTAATTGCGTTTTATAGACGCAAAAATTTATCGACTTAAACAGAATGAATACCATCGATGAATTTCTCATGCCCTAATTCTGCAATAGGCCTAGGATTAATTCCAGGGAAATTTGATCATTGGAACATTGAAATCCTGGAGCAGCTTCAAGAGGTATCTCCCAAGTTTTCAGAGCTTGAATTAGGTCAACACAAAGGCAAAGTTTTAACATAAGATGACAATTGGGTTAATTGATTCAAGTGCAAGACGTTAATCTATGTGTAAAATGCGATAACACTATTTGAAAGACCTTGTTTAAATCATGTAATTTAAGCACAGCTAAATAAGAATGAATGCACTTATCTGAAAATTAGTGCATGTATCTATCTGATCACGTGAAATTTTGCGAAGATATATAATCAAAATCAGTTGCAAGAAAATCAGTTAAATGAGTAGATGACGGATAGTTTAAGTTGAAATGTCACTTTTCTCTTATTACATTTAACTTTAACGATACCGTAAGTAGTTCTGATTTTTAGCGTGATACTTTGAGTGGGGTGCGTTTGCAAATCCGTAAATCAGTTATTTCGCGTAAAAGTTCTTCTGCCGCAAATACTTTAAGAGGCCAATGAAAAGTTTCCTTATTCTACATTGCATGTGTTTCAGATATAGAAATTTATTCTACCTACAAGCTTAATTAACCTGTGGCGTTTAGGCGGCAGGCCTATATGGTTTTTTGACTTGATTATTTAAAATTACTAGATGATTGATTATATGACTACTTATTGATCACAGAATGAAAATTCAACGATTTACAATCTAGTCGTTTGATCCTTAACAATGTTTTAAGATGAAAGAAACACTGAAAGGAATCAACAAGAAAATCAGTATCTATCTACTACAAAAGTGAACTTCTATATTCAATATTAAATTTAGAAGCTTCACTTCGATTCTAAGAAAGGCTCATTCCAAAGAATCATTATATTCTTGAGGTATACTTAAAACATGAATTATCTTGCTTCGTGAAATTGATTGCGATTAGAATAACGAATTAATAACCTAAGCAACCGCAACTCTCCCTTATTATTTCTACTACTTCAGGAAATGATTTTCAAATAATTTTCGTCGTTAATTTGAAATTCTGTAAAAAAATACAATCAAGCCACACTCATCCAAATATAATCATTAAACAGGATAATATCAAAGAAGTGCTTACAGCAGGGAATGTGATAAACGCCTTCTTAGAGTGAAGGAGGCGTTCTTTCTTGTTTAAATTGGTTGCAATCCTTTGAAATTTAATAATGCTTACCTACAAATTTTCCTTCTGAGAAACGGAGTGTCAGTTATTAAAACTAAATTTGAAAATCAAGTCGATGGAGTACCACATACATCAAAGAGGCAAAAAGATCATTTGTATCAATTTTTATTTCAAGGCTGTTTCTCTATATTTGGGATATTGGGATATCATAGGAGCATCATTACAGCATTCATAGGCATCAGTCAGTAAATGAATCAAATTAGTATGACAATTGACAAGATATTGACTAATTAAAAAATGATGAATTAATGACCATTACTTTATCATGGTCTTCGCCAATCGTCAGGCAAGTATCCACAACTGTATACGTATCTGGAATTTATCATCCTTCAGTTTGCATCTCAGCAGTATTTGAAACTATTGAAATTAGAATATTATTAAAGAATGTACGCTGCACCGACGTCTGAAGCATTCATAGACATCATTTGGCCATCCATTCTCAACATGGCAAACCAACACAGCAGCAGCATAGGAGTCATGCTACGTGGAGTTGGAGCAGCAAATAATGAGTATTTGTTCCTTCAATTCTGAAGCATTCTACATGTACGTATGATTATGACCACACAATAATCATGAGGAATTGTGTTGACAAGACAAGTTTGAATAAAATCGATGATTTTGCAATAAATGTTGATTTTTTAAAGTCGACCTATAGGCGTTTAATCACTACGCACACAGGCGCTGACAGGGTCAATATTTGAGGTTCAGTCAATAATTAACTTCTTATCCAGAGGTCCATGAGTCAATATGTTGCTAATTGACCATCGCTGTCATATTCCTGGGGATTTGATATTTACGAGAGAGGGGTAATTTTTCTCGTATCCGGATCAAGTTAAACTTGTAAATCAGAATAAAATCTCTTTAAATACAGCGTCTATAGCATAAAAACAAGCAGGACTTGATTGAACTTGGAAAGCAAGACTGTGCTTGATCACGCACAAGCTTTATTACAGACATCGAGAATCAGAAGTGATAAAATCTTAAGGAAGTCAATAATGAAATGAAACAAGTGATACAAGAAAATGTACGTATGATGCTACTTCTAGTCGAAAACAGACTAAAATATCAGAGGAAGTAGAGTAACGCATCGATTTTATAGGTACCTGTTAGCCCCAAGAGCAACCATTTATCAATGTTATTATTACTTATTATTTATGTGTTTGTGAATTCCTCTCAATACAGAGAATTCCTGAAGGATAAAACAGTACCTATGTTTCTCAAAAGGAAAATTATAAACGGAGTCATTGTAAACTATGACATACGGAGCTGGGACTTGGACACCTACGAAAGAGCAACAGAAATTGCTGCCACAACGATCCATGGAAAGATCAATGCTAAACATAGCCAGAATGGACAAATGGAGAAATAAAGTGATTCGAGAACACACGGAAGCACAGGTTGCCGTCTGCGAAGCAACCGAACTGAAATGGCGGTGGACAGGACACATTCTGAGACTGCACAATAGCCGATGGGCAAAGAAAACGACGGAGTGGATCCTAAGAGGACGAAGCACGAGAACAGGATGACAAAAGAAGAGATGAAGAGAGAGAGAGAGGATCGAGGGCGTAGCGGGTGGATTGTGAATGCTAGAGGCACAAGACCGAAGACGATGGAGACATTTGTGGAGGCCATCCGCCTGTAGTGTCATAAACTGCTGGCGAAGAAAAGCGGAAGAAGAATTCCTCTCGTGAATTCATTTCCTAGATCTTCATGCTTGTCTGTATGAATTGCATATTTACAGTTTTCTCACATACAGCACCATAACTCCATTCGCAGGTTTTGTCGCAGCTTCAGTCGGCGAATTGTAAAGAATTTTTGAAACTATGTCTTAGTTTTAAATTAAGCCTATGATGAAATTAAAATCCTGATGCTTACTGATAAGTTGTTTTGGATTCATAAATACTTCGCTAGAACTCACTTACGTTCTATAAAGTAATTTATGATTGAAGACTTATCAGTTGCTGGAGATTTTTGCAATGATTGCTCCTTGATATTTTTACAGCATTGCACTACCGTAAAGAGGGGTAATTACAGTTACTTTCGAAAGTTTTCATTTTTTCTCAGTCAATTCATGCTTGTAGATTCAGTTTATCTTAAATGAGCTGCAGGAATTATATAAGAAAAAAGAAAAAACAGGACTTGACATAATCATTTTATTACTTTTATTACAAAATAAACATTTCGCAGCAATGATTTATTGTTAAAAATAAGTATAGTAACAGCCACCCATAAAAACAATGGAGCAGAAACTCACCAAGCACAAATGTTATAAACATTCTTTGCAATTCTGCAGCAGAAATTATAAACATTTTACACACCTTTGTAATATTTGTCCTGTAGCTTCATTGCATTCCAAATGGAGCAGAAGGCACACTGTACTCAATAAACACCCATCGAATCCTTGAACTCTAACCAGTAAATTCCACATCAGAGTCAGATCTGTCCTCCTTTTCAGAAGAAGTGGTTTCACCAGAGCTACTCCGTGTCCTCTTGCTCCTTATTGCTCACCTTGCGATATTGTTGGTCGCTCACCTCCGGAAGGTGCTCCAACTTTGCCAGTTTGAATTAGACGTCGCGCAGGAACTTTTGCACCTCTGGGTTTTCTCACGATGTTGTGCCCGCGCATATCCTTGAGGATGCTGACGTGCGAGGCATCGAAATCTCTGCCAATATCTTGTTCTCGCATAGCTTCTGCATATGTGGTCTAGATCCGACAAGACGCCTCATTGGAGCCACGGGGTCCAATGGTGAGATTCCACACGTTTTGAATCCAACAACCAAATTGTCTTGTTGGTTCTTTGATGAGCTGCCATAATTGAAAGATGTTTCCTGTAGTGGTCCTGTCCTCCGACTTTCAGCTCGATAGTTCCTCAGAATCATTTTCCACTTTGCTTTTAGCGAACGGAAAACAATCACTTCCAATGGTTGAAGGATCTGCGTAGAGTTCGGAGGAAGTGCCATGAACATGATATCATGTTCAGTAGCCATCCGAATAATTTCCATTGAAAAATGTGCTGCAAAATTATCAACAATGGCCACCTTTCTGCCAGACAAAGGTGCGACTCCAGGAATAAAGACCTCACGGAGCCAGGCTTCAAAAGTTTGCTAATCGAACCAACCACTTTTTCTGACATTGAAGCGTGATCCTTCAGGTGCTCCATGATCCAGGTTTCATAAAGATTTTGTGCTTTCTAAGCGATGTACGGTGGAAGTATTTGACCACTGGCTGAACCGCAAAACATTAAGGAAATGCTATGAGCTTTCATTGATGTCTTTTTAACAGCGGCACTTCACGACAGCCTTGAATGTCAACATGAAGCGCAAATGTGATAACAAGAGGACAAAGTGGCTGTAATTACCCCTAGCTGGCATTACCCTGTTTTACGGAAGGTTATATGTCTATTGTCTGACACACATCATATCAGACACACAATGGGGCTGTTCATTAATTAAAATTCTGCCGACAGAAAATTAAGCCGATTTAATATTCTGCCGGCAGAATTTTAGTTAATGAACAGCCTCAATAATAGCAATGATTTTCATTTTGTGACTCAGTGCAGAAGAAATCAGTCATAATAACAGTATATTTCATTTCTTTCAATTAATTGACTTCTCCAACACTTATTCTCGAAAAGTTTTGTGTGATGATCGTAATCTTGTTTTTTTTGCAATAAGGTCATTTGAAGTCTGTCATGGCTTTGATTTTTAACAATTTAAAGAGGCATTCCGCTATTGCTGAGCATTTTCATGGAGATCCAATGTGATGAAATTGTATCCGGTTGTGAGTTTATTTTCATGGAAATTTTGGTGTCAAGCAAATTTATTCTGATTTTTGTCATTATTACTCTCTGCCTTGCGCTTTCATTCCTATTTGTCAATGAAATCTTCGCTTCAGATCATCCTTCCTCGTGTTTGCATGCTTCAAAGCGCGCAGAAATTTAGATGAGGAATGCATTAGTCTCGTTACAATATTCTTCATTCCATGTCTTTGTATAGATAAGTATATGAAGAACGGAACGAAATATATGAAAACAAAAAATTAAGAATTGTCAAATTACTGTTATTCACATGTGCAAATCTGAGGACAATTCTTTGTGCTGTCACGGTAGACTTTTAGACAGATGTAGGGATTCACTTATAATTACAGGATTAATATTGATGTGCTTATAATTCCATGCGAAAGTAATGTGCGAGAGTACGTAATGATAATGTAATGAGAAATATGAGGCTCATGCCTTAGAATATTTACCCCATGATAATGGAGATATCGAATATTGTGTCATTACAGGTTGGAAAAGTTTAGTTTTATTTTCAAATGATCTAGTACTTGAAAAATGTGAATTGAAATCTTGATTTTGACTCCACATTCATTTTGTCGTTTAGTATTGATCGTCAATGCTTGAAATTAGATAGCAGTTTTTCATACAATTGATAATTCCCTTTCAGAATCTCATCAATTGTCAATTCTGTCTGATTTTCAATATCTTTAACTGTCTTCCGTAACTAAAGGTCACTTTCAGTAGCGGACATTGATATCTGCCTCAATATAAAGAATTTCCCATCAAGGCTTTTAGTGTTCTCTATTATGAAAAATAAAAATGCCAACGAAGTGGAATATCTATATTTTGTGCAACATTAACAAGTATTGCAAGTAATTGATTTTTGGTACATTTACAACATATTCATATAATACCACGACTTAATGCCAAGTTCTATCTATGTCAACACTAGCACAATGGAAAAATAGTGAGCAAACAAATTTAAAGATATTGTGAAGAAGAATGCATGTAGAAAACAGTACTGATTACATGTACAGTACTTATGTGCAGAGTTTGAAAAGTCGGAATTGGAATTAATTCCGACCCGGAATTAATTCCATTTTTCGTCGGAATTGGAATTGACGATATTTAAATCTACTGGAATTGGAATTGACCTTGATAAACCTCAATTCCACTTTTTCGATAGACCTGTGATAAATCTATTTGTACAAAAATTGAAATCACGGTATTCGGCCATTGTGCAACTGCACGCAGAGATACATGTAAGAGAGAGAGAGAGAGATAGATCGACAGAGCTAGTTTTATTCTATTGTTGAATATAGGGTGCTAATTGTGTGCGACTTTGATGGGCCTACAGCCCCCGGACAATGATAATTCAGCAATAAAGCAAACAATGAAAAGATAATCATCTTTGTTCATTCTCTTATTTAGTTATTTATCATGTAAGATAATTAATCAAAATAAAACAATTGTTGAATTTAGTTATTGATTGGATAAACACAAAAATTGGAGATTGACTTAATTGTTGTACACACGAAAAACAATCGGTTTGGAAAGAGGAAAATTAACCTGCATTAAAGGGCAGCCTGTCAGTTCAAATCACAATATAGACAGTGTCAACAAATTATTCTAATAATTAATGATTCAATTAAAATGGCAATGACATGAAATATTATTCAACTTCCAATCACAACAATTGACAATATTAATTTTCAAGACTATGTTGTACAAATACGACACTCAACGATAAAAGAAAAACTTTAAACTTGCAGTTCACTTCTTGATGTTGAATTCACTTCAATTCGATCGGACTCACTTATACCAAAATAATATCACAAATATCATGAATATCAGTGTCATTTATACCGTCAATTTTCAATCGCGCTCGCTGATGTGTTGCCGTATACGCTGCTGTGTTGTTGTTCGCTGGCAGTTGTTGCTGTTGTTACTTCTGTAGTTATGTTACACCGCGAGAGCCCGGAGTTCTTCTAACAGCTACTGAAGATGTCGTATGTGTTGTTGTTGGTAGCTGTTGTTGTTTCAATTTCTCATCGTCTCTAATTTATGCAAATTTTTGACACTTGACGATAAATCCACTTTCTTTTGAAAATTGAAAGAGTTTCCTTTAATTTCTGCTCGTTAGCTTTCGACCCGACCACATTTCGTTCTTATCACGGAATTTTTAATCTCCTTTTTAACATGGACCATTAATCAGTTTTCATGATATCATTTTTATCGTCGTTTTTTATTTAATCAACAAACACGTTATTAGCACAATGAATTTCTTCTGTCAGTTTATTAATAGATTTATTCGCATCTCTCTCTCTCTCATAGAAGTACACTAGAATGAAAGTTTGATATCTTGCCTATGTACAATGATGGCACATGGGAAAATCTATGGTTTGTAGATCAGATTCGATCTAGAACATTGTATCATAGTCAAACTATTTGCCAAGTTGGTTGTAGAAGTTGTTGGCAGCAAATTAATGCAGGATTTTTATGAAGATAATATTAAGTGAGATGGTGGCATTGTTTCATGTGGTATAGCCTACTTTTCCCTGGGTTGGTATATTGTGTCGATTTGCAGCAGTCATTAACAACTATTTTTCAAATTCGAATTAAAAATTGGTCCACAAAGTCATAATTGAAAGTGGGCGGTGCACTGGTTGTAAGAATATCTCAAGAATTCAATAGAAAAAAAATCTAATTATAGGATGATTTCTCCTTTATACGGTTAAGAAACCTAGCGCTTTTGTCGAATAAACACATTGAAAGCTTCTTCACCGACAATAATTTCTCAGATAAGTGAATAGTCGCTGGAACTTTTCAATTAAACATTAAATGACACATGTGATATAGTGTGATGATATTTTGGAAGCTGATATTCGAAAGCATGTAAAGATTTTGAAAATTGTTCAAATATAGTGAACAGGGCAGCCCTTTCAAGTAAAATGAATGCTCTGAGATTTCTTGACCTCTGATTTCAAGCTGGAGCAATGTATGTTCTGTAAATCGACATTGCAAGTTGCATATGTGACTGATAATACTCTTGATAGATTATAGGAGCGATATTTCAAAATGATGAACGTACAGAACGTTTTAAAGGATCTCTTTGTCATCCTGTCGCCGCAGTATTTTGTACATTCACCATTGCTTTTGTGTATGATCTTTGGACAAGGGGCAGCAATCCAGATCACAATTTGGCTTGATAAATATAAATACAAATAAGAAAACATGGAAACCAGCTCGCACAATTTGCGTTTTGCCCCAACTTAGTTCCCCCGGCGTGTGCCATAATTTTCATGCAATTTCCATTCTAGGACTTTCTATGGTACCGTACTGTTAATTTCTATGCTCTCTCTCTCAGCGTTTGATTCTTTCCTGACCGTTAATTTTCTTTTCTCTTTTTCACAAGATGTTGAATATCTCGTTTACGAAACGAAAATGGCGTAGGCTGACCGGCTACATATATACATGTACATGTACACAAGAAATATGAACTATGAACATGAGAACGCACATAGGAACGACGGTGGGAACGGCACACAGGAATAACGAGGATAGGATACGGGCACATGGGTTAGATTGAAGCGAGGAAACTTTAGATACATTAACATATACGCGTCATGCAATTATCGGAATTGAATATCATTATGGAATTGGAATTGAATTGAACTGTTTCGACTGGAATTGGAATTGAAATTTCTGCTCTGGAATTGGAATTGGAATTAAAAAATTTCAGTGGAATTTTTCCATCTCTGCTTATGTGCAATGAATTTTAACTTGTGCCGACTGGCATACCAATTTAACCAAGATATTGAGAGCTTAAAAAGTGTTTAACTATGAAACTAAAAGGAATGTCCAGTGGCTTATCTCTTCTATAATACGAAACCATGAAAAACATAGCATCTCAATATCAAACTTCAAAATATTGTTTTGCTAAAATACGTTAGAAGATACATCTGCAACGACATGTCATATGGCACAGGATAAGCTACATGTAATAAAAATTGAATAATCAAAATCAAACAGAAAACATGAGCTAAGATGAACATGATAAGAGTGAGGCATTTTCACGGTCTCTCTATGCATTCATATTCTCGAAGTTAGGATAAAAGATCACTTTGATTATCCTGATAAATAGCTTACAGTAGAATATTGCATTTTACCAATTATATTTCATCTTATTGTTGAACTTGCTGCCTTCTGTTTTTATCATATCAGAAAGCGTCCGTTGATTTCATTTTCTGATCTTGTACGATATGCTGCAGGATATACTTTCGTGAAAGCGATGCGCTAGAGCTCTTGATTGCACATGTGTGAAACATGCGTCCGCATCTTGCATTTCCAGTAAACATTCTCACTTCATTTATCTGTCGGAAAATGTGAACTTTTTGACCCCATGTCAGTAATCCAAGGAAAAGATTATGCTCCATTCAAAGATATGACAAACATACATTTCCACAATGCTACTCTTTTAGGCTACCTCTCTAAAGATGTCCGCTGCGGAAGAAATTCTCTCCGAGAAACTGAACAAAATGTCTACTCTTGTCGAAAGACTTAACAAGCCCGATGCGCACTATTCGTTCTACCTTCTGCGGTGTTTTCTGATTGTTTTCTGATACCCCAGCTGTTTCATTTGCTGAGAACATTCCCATTCTTCAAGATCTATCATGTCCTCCTCAAGTTTGATGATATTCAAAGAGAAGCTTTGGAGGAAATTATGAACTGCAGATTAACACTTGATTCCTGTACACAGGCCTTTCTTGAAATATCCTTCACAGGTCTTGGGCTGAGGCGCGTGTCCGATTTGTCTCTGTCGGCTATTTGTCTCCTAGCGTCCTCATATGGAGTTTCAGAGACAAAGTTGGCTATTCTCACTCACTACCCAAATCAGAATTGGAAGAGGCTGCTGCTGCTTGGGAAACGAAGTGTCCAGATAATGTTTTACCAACAGATCAACAGAGATCCTTACAATGTACTAGGACAAGACATTACTGGAGATTCAGTAGGCAGATCTACTGACCAATGTATACGGTGAAAGATCAAATGTCCGTATCCTTGGAGTTCTATCTAAGGCAGCAGGCTCTTGGCGTATGGCGATCCCTCTTCCTTCATTTGGTTTGAAGCTACCAAATGATCAGCTGCGTATAATCACTACCCTACGACTAGGGCAACAAAATGCGCACCTTATTAATGCAAATGTGGATCTGAAGTAGATAGTCGTGGAGCACAATAAGGTGTCGATTTAATGCAGGAAGACTAGTTCGCTGTAGTGAAGCCAATAAGATAATAAGACGGGCACTCGTCTCTGCTGGTATCCCATCAATTCTGGAACCTCATGGATTTAGCCGAAAAGACAGTAAAAGACCTGATAGTAAAAGCTTATTCCTTGGGCTACAGGACGCTCCTTTCTACGGGATTTTACATGCGTCGACACTCTGGCGACGAGCAATCTTCCGCTATCCCGCCAGGAACACGGAATCATCGCATTAAAGACGGAGGACAAAAAACGCAAGAAATACGAAAACGCAAGCAAGGCTTGTAGATGACGATCACTTTGGCACAATTGCCGTGGAAACGATGGGAGCAATAGGGATTTGCGCGAACAATTTTATAAGAGCCGTTGGAAAGAAAGTAGCTGATGCAACTGGAGACTACCATGCCACTGTCTTCTCGAGATAGCGCATCAGCATGGCCATACAGCGAGGCAATGCCATCAGTCTGCATGCCCAGCTATGACGGATTGAATGAATTGGATGCCCTGTAATATATAACAGTCTTGTTTTAGCTTTACTTTTTATGAAATATAATGAAACCGTAGAAATATGCACTTTTCTTCGCATGCCTCTGTCATGGGACATTCATTTTACATTTTGAGTTGATGTTGACACCATACATGGCATTTTAAAAATCAAATGCGTGATTTTCTTAGATATCATAATAGCTGCTCAAATAGAAGCTCGAGAAGTAATCTGATAAATTAAAGCGACTTGATTACATATATGTTTCCATGAGTTGACAACATTTCAAGCAGCAACTGGCATGTCTTTGTTTTGGCCCGTTCTAATGGATGGCCAGTTCCATTTCTGCGTTTGTTCTCCTGTTTAGGTCTGAAGACGGTGGTGCTATTATATTCTTAAATATTCTGCAGATATATTTCTTTAAATTGACGCTTTTAAGAGAGCACATGCGACTTTCGTGATCCTGAATAGAACTAAGTTGACGAGATTTTTTTAATCTGCTATGAGATTTCTATGGTCGTAAAGATTGTTTTTATGACAAGTCGATGCATGTGTTCAAAATTGATCCGAAATATTCAAAAAAAGTTGATGTTGAGCAATGACTGTTCTGATCATATGGTTTTGATTGTATTTAGACTTTGTAAAAAAATATCAGATTTAAAATTCCTTCAAATCCCCCGTGGAAACGGAATCCCATTTATTCTCATTGTAATGAATATATGCAAATGTAGCTTCGACATTCTTAGCTAGATGGCATTTCTCAATCATCCTCTTCCTTCGAATTCAGCATGTAGGTGTTCTGCTTATCTGCAAAGCACTACGAAATTCTTTCAATATCGACATTGTGTAGATACATTTGTTGAGTCTACGAAATTCCGATAAGATTACCCGATTCAGGAATATGATATAGAAAAATTGCCTGGATAGCACCGAATTTATCCGTCATGAGATTACCGGCATGGAATATTCATTCCACAGTAATGAGTAACCTGTTTAATGTTAGTATCGTTCCTTAAGATACATATAAGTATGAACTTAAGTCTGAAGATCTATAGCACTTTGATAAAGTTATGAAGAAATTTCATCTTTTGTGAGAAAATGAGTTCTATGATTAAAGTATACATGCATAAAATTAAAATATATCCTTGCATTAAATTTTTACATGCATAAGCAACATATTTTGCAGCTAGAATTAGAGAACTGAAAAGGGACCTACTAATCTAGAGACCTATGAATCAGAAAATTTAGCAGCATTAGCAAAATCAGCAATTTGAGAATCGAATAGAAACTCAGTTCGCATGAAAAGAACAATCATCCAGTAGACTTAATTGCAGGTTTTTTCTATGATATTCACTTGAGTTACAACATCTCATCAAAGAAACAGATGAAATCATCAGCAAAATCAAGGCTATTTATCAATTTTAACTGCAGTAAAGAGAATAACGCTTACAGATATGCATAGCATCTTAGTCTTGCCTTGCTTACCTTGTCGCCAATCCATCTGACACTCCCTCTGGTACACTCATTCCTGATATTATTCAACCTTATCAGCTTGTCACTCCCTGTCTAGACTTAAATTTTTCGCAAAAAGTATAACTTATGTACAGAGGTTTTTGCGCTAAATTTTGCATTTTAGGACATCAAACTTCGCATATTATCGTTGTTGTGTACACGCTTATTTATTCAAAGTGTGCATTTGAATTATTATTATTCATTTATTATCAAGAAACAATTTATTGAATGAAATTTTAATTGATTATAAAAATATTTTAATTAGATAATATTAAATTCACTAGGCTTTCTTTAATGCTCACCTTTGCTCACCTTTACCGGCCACCAATCCCAAATTCCTCCAGGGTGGGCCGTATCGTCCTCTTCCATTTTACTCGATCGAGGGCCAGATTATGGGTTATGCCTTTTCTCTCCAGATCTTTTTCTGTGACCCTTTTCCATGATAGGGGTGGACGACCTCTTCTTCGTCTGCCAGATATCGGTTGGTGCAGTGCTGTTTGGGTTATATGATCGTCCAGTCTTCTTCTGACGTGTCCGTACCATGCAAGCCGCTTGTACTCCATGAATCTATCGATGGATGGGATCCTCATCTTGCGTCGAATCTCTTCATTCTTAACTCGGTCCCGGAGGGTTAAACCTTGACATCGCCTGAGCATCTTCATTTCCGTCACCATCAGCCTTTGCGTATCTTTTTTCCTTGGTGCCCAACACTCTCCTCCATAGGTCATTGCCGGTCGTATCATAGCCTGGTAGATCTTTGATTTTAGCTTGAGAGGAACTCCTTTGTCGTAGATAACTCCTGTCACTTGTCTCCAACTTTTCCATCCTGTTTGTATGCGGTTTTTGATGTCCTGCTCGCAAGATGATGTTGCGTCTAACAGTGAACCAAGATACTTGAACTTCTTAACTGATGGGAGCGAGGTTCTATCCATTTGGATTTCTTCATCGTTCGCAGCGGTGGAGAGGTATTCTTTAACTAGGCTTTCTTTAATAAATGCAATAAATACATGCATATGTAAACAAATTTGACGCACTTAATTTATAGTGCATTATTCAGAACAATGAAACCATTATAGTGACAACGGCCTACACTATGTTCTGTAGTTCTTATCCGACGATATAGCGAAATCGATAATGAACCTCCTGTGAATGACAGGCTTTTTTTGTTTTTTTTTTGATTTTGTGTTTCAGCACAAAAACCCGTGAGTATAGGCTACATTTTCATCATATTTTTCTATACTTCTGATGTACGCCTGCATTGACAAGAATTAGTCAGCTTGTCTCAAGTATGGTATATCGACTAAAAAGTGGAATAACGACTTGCATATAGAATTTTTCGTGGCTTCGAGGTTTCTAGAAAACGCTAATTTCTTTAGAATCATATTCATCATGATCATGTAATATAATGTATCATGATCAGTAAAAGATGGCTAAATAATTTCGCTAAATAGTGTATTTAATCGAATGTTGATCCGCTCGTGTGTATTAAGCAAAGAATAGGTCAGAAGGTAGAAAGGGGATGATTGATGGCAAAAACATGCTCTTGTCGATTTTACATTTATCTTTTTTATTAAACACAACTAAGCGGATCCTAATTCAAACAGTTGAGTGTCATTACACGAGTAGCACTGACCATAATACGATTCGATTGAATACGCAACTTTTGGATTTTATAACGAAAGTTGGAAAGCTGTGTGATGCTTTTCACACTTCCATTTCCCCCTAAGACTGCAAGGAAACACCGTTCAAAAATGATCATATATGCGATTTTAATCATAGATAATTCAAAGTCTTTTCTATTGCTGCATGTTTCAGTTTTAGAAGCAACTCATTTGTCCTCAATGAAAATATTGCGATTCATTTGCAAGTTGCAAGTATTTTCCAAATTTTATAAGTCTTCAATAGTGTTCTGTTATCGGTAGCGCTACCGGGGCTTGTAAGCATAAAAATCAGACGTCATATAAGAATCATAAAGAAACAGACCGGACATGGCCAGTGAAAACAATAGAGCGTCGTGGACATGCGTTGTCATGATAACAGTGCCTAAACGATGGCGGCTTCCCGTGGTTGACAATGGGAAAGTGCCCGTGTCCGGCAGCTTATCAGAGCACTTTGTAGAAATTCACGGTTATTATTATTTCTCTCGTAAAACAAAAGCATTTTGATAAAATTACATACAGTAAATCGCCTTACGGGAAGAGT
Source organism: Prostheceraeus crozeri (assembly GCA_907163375.1). Taxonomy (NCBI): domain Eukaryota; kingdom Metazoa; phylum Platyhelminthes; order Polycladida; family Euryleptidae; genus Prostheceraeus; species Prostheceraeus crozeri. The sequence goes on along the minus strand of CAJQUW010006435.1, from coordinate 16,983 downwards.
CTACAGAATTGAATGCTTCAGTAATTTGATTTCTATTAGGATCTAGCAACATTGACCTGGATCGGTAGTCTACCTAAAAGATCGGCTGAAGTCTAACCTCACTAACTTAAACAGAGCGAAAAGTCGAATTTCTATGCCTGTAAGTTTCGCATCATATGTCAATACAGTTTTATCAAACGAAACACATGCAAGGATGTTTCATACGGGAACTGGTTTCTCCATAAAAAATCTGCTGCGTCTGCCTAGACACTTAGTTTAAGACAGTATTCTACTATAACATCTCACACTGCTGCAATATGTCATAATAAGCAGTGTGTCTACATCTTTATCATCGTGTACATCTTTTGTTTCGTGATCGGACTGATTAATTCAGATGATAGTTGCAGTATAGAAAAAGTTTGTAAAATTCAATAACAAGCTGCGACATTAATGCACGACGAATGCAACACAGAATTTGCCATTTAATGAATTTTAATCACATGCACCTTCGATTGAGTTTTTTTAACTTAGTGTACTCTTCTATTGAATTGAATGTCTCCCGCTTCTGTTTATTCATCGAATCTTGTGAACAAACAAGACGAGGTTATGGTTATCAAAATCCACATCAGTGCTTCTTGACTCTTCCCTCTGATTAGTGGATGCATGGATTTTACTTAAAAACAGTCTTTTGTATTCCGCGAAGCATGAAAATTGAAAGTAACACTGCTTAGTAATTATATTCATCAACGCAGAAGCAATTACGAAGAAATAACATTTTTAAAAATGTTTACAAGTTACATGTATGCGTATAATGAACAGTTGGCTTTGTACCTATTGAACTGGAATACAAAGGAGTCATGAATTTCTGCCCTTGATGATTTTCTGTCAATTCTACGGTATATGAAGAGAAACATTCAAATTCAAATGCTTGAGAATCTCCTTGTGTGGCTCAATAATCTAAGACATGTCAGATTTGATCAAGCATCATCAAGACTGATGCGAATAGTAAGACAACAAAAGAGTCATGACTAAGTGGGCTCCGAAAAGAGGTGCACAGTCGTCGGAAATTTACCCTCAACACGACGCTAAGTTTTTCAGACGAAGCACTAGCACGAGACTATCAAGAAATTCTAACCGCTTATCGTCTAATGAGAAAAGTAGCACCAAATTTATGCTGTGAGCAATTCACACATATCAATTAATACAAAATAATACATGTAGTTCATTGAAGGAGAAGACTGCATTACCGTACGTGTACTGGCATATCAAATAGATTGCAAAGCAATTTGAATAACATCAATTCCTGTCAAAAGGCTGCAGACTTCTGGTCGATATAATAAAAGGGTGTTTGGGATGCTGCTCCGGACTCAGAAAACACTATCTCTTGTTTGTAACAAATTCCACTGCAGAAAATGGACGTTCGATTGAAGCGGTGGTAACTGGCCGCGGAGATCAGGGTCGGTCACCTACTGGGCAGTGCACCCGGCGTGCGACCACCAGAGAGTCCGAGTAAGAGGTAGTTAATGCTCGTGATTCGATCATGCATTGACAAACTTTATTGAATCGATCCTGAGCCGATCTAATGGTGCAATAGAGGATTGCTGTCTATTTATCCTTAGTCGTCGTGGAATGAAGTTACAACAGCTACAGCCACAAAGTTATCGAACTATATAAACTAAAAATCTACAATGAATCCTTGTCAACATGAAAATACTCGTAAAGCACGAATGACAAGGCTAATCGATACGAAACACGGTTGTGTTTGTGTCACGAACACAGAAATTCAGCTCCGAAGCATTGCAGTCAGTAAAACGTTTTTCACATGACCACGGCCTCAGCAAAATGTCTGAGTAGAATCAGCTTACGTCGAACGACCAGTGTGATTCTGTTTTAAGTTTCTCAGAAGCTTGATGTGTTACAAACTAATACTGATTCTCTTAGCAGCAATAGTATGATGACATATGCAAAAGGTGATAACGAAAAATCATTCTAGTAATAAATTTCAACTCAAGCAAAACTTAGATCCAGATTCCCGACCGGCTTCACCTCATTTCTCATAGAGGCTAGTCCTGGGAATAAACTCAGTGCGCTTTCAAATTAAACATTGCCTCTGGCAAACTAAATGATAGGAATTAGCACATGGAAGTACATTGATGCTCAAAGATCAGAATTGGAGCTGCATTGTTCAGCTTGGGCTGAGGCATAGAGATAAGCGTCTTTTCTTTATTTTTCCCGATCAATCATTGTAGACGAGTAATGGGCAAAAGACCGTTCCAGGACACCATAAAATCAAAAAAATTGGTATCTTTAAAAACGACATAAATTCATGAATTTAGTCCTTTTTTCAGGTTTTTAAGACCTAAATACATGAATTTAGTCCATTCAAAAAGTACCATTTTTTCAAAAAATGACATTTTTAAAAACGACATAAATTCATGAATTTGAACCCTTTTTCAGGTAATGAAGACCTAAATTCATAAATTTGGGCGTTTTTAAAAAATACCCATTTTTCAAATTTTTCAAAATCTCAAATTTGAGAATTACAATTTTCACCCCCAAAATCATGACCGTTCAAGGATACCGAAAATCATAAAAGTTAAGAATCTCAAATTTGAGATTAAGATCATTTTTTACTTTGAAAATCATGACCGTTCAAGGACACCAAAAATCATAAAAGTTGAGAATTTCAAATTCATGAATTTTATCCATCTTTCAGGTTTTTAAAATATATCATGTGACTAATAATATTTCTTTAAAAGTGGAAGAAACAAAAGTGGAAGAAACCGCAAGAATATATCCTTCAATATCATATGAACGTAGTTCTACTGCCCCCTCCCTTCTAACTTCTAGGGGTCCCTTCTGACTTTTAGGGGTGCCTTAAGAAATTTTTTTATTATAAAATGAACAACATAAATGAGTTTTTAAAATTATATGGAACGCAAACAACTACAAATTTCGACCTAAAGAAAATCGCAAATGAATTAGGAATAAAGAATTTTCATGTTCTAATGAGGGTCGAATTACAATTCCTAAAAAATAAGCCAACAGGAACCTTCAGTTCCCGGAACAAAGTTCCATCAATAACTGTAAATTTCGTAACCAATCTTCACACTTCAGACCAAAAAGGCGTACATTGGTCAGTAGGCGTTAAAAATCATCAGCAGAACTATTATTTTGATTCATACGGTTTGCCCCCTACAAATGAAGTAAAAGAATTACTTGGAACGGGAACATACAATACGTTTCAAATTCAAACACCAGGCACTACCTATTGTGGACAATTATGTTTATACGTTTTGTACAAATTACAGGAAGGAGTACCATTTCTAGATATTATGTTTGAATTGAACGAACCGTAGGTTCTATGGCTACGCCTAACAAGGGAATTTCATTCCCGAAACGTTAGTTCCAATAATAATAATAATGATAATTAAAAATCAGTTCGTTGTAATTCATTTTGATAAAATCGGCCTCTGATATTTTCGTCATCTAAATCTTTGATTTCGTAGGTAATCGGATAAGTTTGATTTATTTTGCAAACTTCAAATATTTCTTTAGTCCAATACCCAACAAAGCCTTTTTCAAATTTATTCTTATATTTAAATATCCTAACTCTATCTCCAATTTTAAATTTCGGCTTAAGTTTCTGCAAATTCGGATTACTCTCATTCAAATTATTATTCTCGAATATTTTCTTTCGTATCAAATCAGGGTCGTCAGAAGCATTCTTTGGAGTTTCTTCAATACCAGAATGAACTTTATTATTGTACTGCTCTACAATTCCTGGTAATATCTTCAACCATTTCTGATTTCTTTGCTCAGTAAATTTCTTGAATAATTTATTTTTTAACGTCCGATTGAATCTTTCTATCACAACGGCCTTCCCTGCATTTTCAGTTGAATAAACAGTTTCAATTAGTGGCTGAACGTTTCGGTTATAAAATTCCGACCCTTTATCAACAAACAATTTTTTTGGCTTTCTCTTACTTTCTTTAAAGATTTCTTCAAACGCATATTTAACTGATAGAACACTTTTATTTTTTAAAGGCTTTACCCAAGCGTATTGTGTATATAAATCTATAACGGTCAATGCGTATTTATAATCTTTTTCATTCGGCATGTGAATAAGATCAGCACTCCAAATATCATCATTATTAAATACTTTTACTTTCAATAAATATTTAGGCCTTCTGTATTCCCTATGAATTTCAGAGGCATAGGTTCGAGCGTTGCTCTCAGACAGCTTTGCTGTCGTTTCATTTAATCCCCGACCGAATAATATTTTAGCTTGTAAAGCTTTCTTAACAAACATTCTTTCAATTTTTTCTCTTTATGTAGGATTTTGAATACTATCTAATTCTTGAATCATCTTCTTATCAGCTACATGTCGAGAACTTAGGTCATGATTTCGATAAGCTAAATCATGTCTGTAAGCTGCTTCATCTACTCTGTTTATTGGTTCTTCACCTGGTTTTGGATTATTATCTCATCTAGTCTTATATCTAATCGAGTTCCTGGACCGGTATATGAATGACCAGGAAGATGTTTTTCTTTCGAATATTTACTCCAAATAAAGCCAGGAAAGTTTTCTAATGTTTTTTGTATGTCGCTACCTTCATAAATTTTACAATTTGAGTTTTTATTTTTGTCTAATAGATAATTTAATAAATCTAAATTAGAAATTTTTAATTTAATTAAATTTTCGGAATTTGTAGAATTCATTTTAAAAGATAAAAAAAATTAAAAAGATAAAATAAATGTTTACCTTATGGACCAAAGGTCCTGAGGTTATTACCGAATCATACTAGGACTTAGATATACTCCAGAACCATCTTTAGTTTCTTTAATTTCAATTAAATCATCAACATTGTGGAGAATATTTTTGAGAACTCGTTTTCCTTCATCAACTAAATTTAATTTACTAATAAAATTATCTACTACTCCTTCACCCCTAGCAACTTTCTCTAACTCTCTATTATGACGTTTTTGTTCTTCTAATGCTGCCTTCTCTGATTTATTTTTATTTACTGCTTGGACAATACCAGCTGTCCCACCTGCAACACTTCCTGCAGCTGCTATGCCACCTATTATTAGTGGAATTAATGGAAGAATTCCACCATTCTTTTCTTCTTGTAATTGAATATTCTCTATCATTGGTTTACTTATGTAATACTTTTTTTTGTTAATCGCAATAGTTTTAGGGGTATTTTTGTCAACAATATTACGTAATTTTAATTCAACAGTTTTATTATTACTTTTCGCTTGCGACATTTTTAATAAAAAAATTTTAAGTTACGAAAATTTTAAGTTAAGAATTTTGATCTATTCTAGTTATGAATAAATTTTAAATTAGGAATTTTGATCTATTCTAGTCAAGAATAAATTTTAAACTAGGAATTTTTAATCTATTCTAGTTACAAAAAAATTTTATTACTAATTACTAAAAAAATTTTAAGTTATCAAAAAAATTAATTAATCGACGAAGTCTTGGGCTTTAGCCTATCGGACCAAAGGTCCTCAGGTTATTAACCGATCGGAGCGAAGAATTCCATTAAGAATTTCAATAGAATATTTTACATCTTCCAGCAATAAACCATAAGCCATCAATGAAGTTGTGGAATCTTTCTTTTCAATATTTATTGTTACATCACAACCATTTTTAATAATATCTTCTGATTGTGCACTTAAATCGAAACAGAAAATTGGATATAAATGTCTCCAATCTCCAGGAGTTAGTTGTGGTTCAACTCCAAATTCTATACAAAGATTTCGATAAGAATCATATCCTTCCATAAATTGATTATTGGTATCATCGAATCTTAATGGATCAATTGGATAACGGGTTTGATTTAATGAAACTTGTAAACTTCGAATTGTATTAATATGAAAAAGATTGTTGTTCTTATGAAAACTTGGAGAATTATTTCTTTGAAATGTTAGTAATAAATATCTTGGAGTATTCGCAGTTCTAGTAAAATGCCAGTTAAATCTTTGTTCGGAAAAAGTTACTGAACTAGCAGTACGCTTTAGAAAATTTACTGGAATTGGTTTGTTAGTATGTAATCTTTTTGCAATAGCTGTTTCAATCTCTAAACTAGGAGTAATATGCTTAATCCACCATTCAAGTCTATCAATTTTTAAATATGCTTTTTTTCCAGTCTTACCAAAAAAGATTAATTCATTATTTGCTGTACGATGAATTATTAATTTAAATTTTAATTGATATGATATTTTATTATAATCTAAATATCCGAATAATGGAGACAATGACCAATTTACTGTCTGTTTACTTTTCTTGTTAAATTCACGTCTTTCTTTATATGCATCATTATTTGTTTTATTTAAATGTTTTGCAATATTTTCTACATCTTTCGCAATTCCTGCTGCATCTGTTCCAGTGTGAGTTAAATCATCAACAATTATACCATCATTAGTATCAGGAAACCAACCTTCGATTTCATACTTTTTATTATTTTCACCAATTATTACAAATCTAAGCATTGTATCAATTACACCTGGAGAATCACTTATTGTTCCTATATTTTGAGTTGCAACATCTAAACGCATTTGTGTAAATAATCTTGGAAAAAAATTATTCTCTAGTGCAATATTATCGGTTTCTGGTAATGGTGTTGTAAAATTAGCATCACTATATAAAGAATATTCACAATGTAAAAACGAATCAGGTAAATATATATAACTCTGCTGATTATCAACTTCAAAAATTAAATCACCTCCAGTATTTACTCTACTGGAAGATCCGGGATTCATAGCAATTCTTATATAGTCATTCTTTTTTTGATTATTACTGACGAACGGAGGATCGTCTAATCTAAATTTATCTTCGATAAGCGAAGACGTTTTTATAAAAAATTATTTGACTTTTTGTTTTTTCTCACACACAAAAAAAATTTTACTAAAATAATTTTACTAAAAAAATTTTACTAAAACAATTTTGCTAAAATAATTTTGCTAAAATAATTTTACTAAAAAATTTTACTAAAAAAATTTTACTAAAAAATTTTACTAAAACATAATTTTAGAATTTTGCTAGACCAGCTGCGCTACAGCTTTGCTGGTTAGACCGAAGGTTGCTGTTAACACCATTACCTCTTATTTCTTCAATTGAACGTTTTATGGCTACGCCTGATTTCTTCTTATGTTTACTATCAGACGAAGCTCCGCTCCTCAAGGTTTCACCCCCTACAGCTATGTTAGCAATTTTATTTTTTGTTTCCTCTGAAAGTTTTTTTAAATTTTTTAGTTCTTCAGAATCATTCCTAAGTTTACGAATAGCTTCTAGTTGTTTTAATTCGTTTTGAGACTTGACAGCATTTGATATTGCACTAGCTGTACTACCTATAGCAGCTGCTCCTTTTGCAGCAGATGTAATCAAATCTTTATTATTTTTAATTAAGTTAACGATACTTCCAATACCAGAGAAGATCCCAGCTCCTTCCGTGTGAACGGCACCTGCGGTGCCTAGGAACTTTTGTGTTCCGACTGTTTCTCTATTATCATAATGATAAACAGGATTCATACGTGGTTCATGAGCAATTCTTTGATTTGAAGCAAATTGTTTAAGATTGTGTTTATAAATTATAGGCATTTTTTAGGATTAAATTTGACTTTTGGGAAAAAATATTTACGATTGGTTAGTAACCTGAGGACCTTTGGTCCGTTTAATATTTACGCTAAGATTTACGTTTGTGAATGGACAACAACTTCGAGATAACTTTATTAATTGATTGTTGCACTTTATCTATTGCGTCAAGCAGCGTGTGATGTACTTTAATTTCTTTTCTATTAACTTGCATTTTCTGCTGATTAATCTTCAACGCCGTTTTAAGAGCATTTAACTTAATTTTAAGAACATCTAATTGTCTCTTATAAGAATCTAACTGTTCTTTATTTTCTTTAGAGTATTCTTGTAAATTTTTCTTTAATTCATTTTCTAAATTGATTTTAAGATTTTTCATTTTATCAACTTTTTCATTAAGTGAGTTTACTTCATTTATTATTCTATTCATCTTTTTCATTTGTTGAGTAATTTTAGAACTTAATTCATCAACACTTTTTTGGAATGTAGTTTGTAACTGCTTTAAATTTTTTTTAATTCTTTCAGGAAGTTTTTCTATTTCATCTTCTAATTGTTCTTCTAACATTTTGATCTGATGTTTATTTTTAATGACTGCAGATTTTAAATTTAAAGAAAGTAATATTAAAATTTTTGATTGTTCAGAAATCTTTTTAAAAAGTTTTGCTATATCTGCTTCTAGCTCTCTATCCTTTTTATCAAGTTTTAATAATTTTTCGTTTAATGATTTGTCATTAAGTTTTAGCAACTTTAATTCATTCATCAGTGGAACCAAAACATCGTTTATATATTTTTCTTTTAAATCATTGATTTGTGTATCAACATATTGTTTATTTGTTAACTCTGTATTTTGTTGCGGAAGAATAGAAAGACGCAATGGACCAGATAAAACGTCTCCAGTTTTCATGATATAATTTTCTATCTCTATTTCTAATTCACGATTATTCGGGATATATGAACCTCCACCAACATTTGGTAACATCATTTTTTAACAATAAAACATATATATCTCATGGAAATAAATTTTAGATATAAATTTTTAGGTTTAAATTTTAGATATAAATTTTTTTAGATATACATTTTAGATATAAATTTTAGATATAAATTTTTTAGATGTAATAAGTTTTTAGATGTAATAAGTTTTTAGATGTAATAATATTTTTAGATGTAATAAGTTTTTAGATGTAATAAGGTTTTAGATGTAATAAGTTTTTAGATATAAATTTTAGATATAAATTTTTTAGATGTAATAAGTTTTTAGATGTAATAAGTTTTTAGATGTAATAATATTTTTAGATGTAATAAGTTTTTAGATGTAATAAGGTTTTAGATGTAATAAGTTTTTAGATATAAATTTTAAATATAAATTTTTTAGATGTAATAAGTTTTTAGATGTAATAAGTTTTTAGATGTAATAATATTTTTAGATGTAATAAGTTTTTAGATGTAATAAGGTTTTAGATGTAATAAGTTTTTAGATATAAATTTTTTAGATATAAATTTTTAGATGTTAAATTTTTAGATGTTATAAAATTTTTAGATGTAATAAAAAAATTATTATTCCCACGTGTCATCATCATCACTTAAATTACTCTCACAGACGATTGTTTGAAATATTTCAGCTTGAATATCTTCTCCGTTATAAGGTAACATAATTTCATTTTCATCAGGTGCTTGACGTTTAAGTATATTTATTTGACCAGAAAATTTTTTTTCTTCAGTATTATTATTTTTATCAGGAATACTAATTCCAGTTTCTAAAGATCTTTTCCATGGTTTATTAACTGTAGTCGATAATGTTTTCCCCGAATATAATTTTATAAAATCTTCTACTTTTACTTCATCTTGTGAATATCCTTTGAATGTTTTCTTTTCACTAAGTCTCCCTTGTTCATCTACAGTAATACAATATTTTATTTTAGGAGCAATAAACATTGCAAAAATAATTCCACCATTTCCATAATCATTTTTTCCTTGACACAATTCCCCACCAACACATCCAGCAGCATCTAATTTATTGAAGAGCTCATTAGAAATGTATATTGAATCAGTATCTGTATAATGAATGTATTTTTCGTTGAAACCATTAATTTCTAAAATAAAGTTATTCATGATTCTTCTAGAGTGAGAAAGAATAAAAGAACCTAAGTGTGAAGGCATGAACGACGTCTTCCCATCTTTTACAATATTAGTTTTAAGAAATTCATCATCTTCCATTTCTACTTTCGCTAAATATTGTTCATCATTTAATTTTTCATAATCTTTTACTTCTTGAGTGAAATTTTTTCTCAATGTATTCTCATTCCATAAATGATATTTGGTGGTTATATCTTTTTGCACAGTTTTGCCATATAGCGAATTCATCAATAATTTAATTAACTCATCGCCTACAGTATTTCCTTCTGCTTTATATCTATTTCTCAAATTAAAAAGTTTTTCAATATAATTTCGAAATGGTGAAACTTGATAATTTTTTTCATAAATTATATCGTCAGTAATATGTAAGATTTTTCCCCCACATCTAACAATTTCTTGTATGTCTACAGAAGTTAATACATCATAACATATACCATTTCTAAACCTGATTACTTTTACATGAGAATTATTATTTTGATTTTTAACTTTATCTTTAATAGGAACTGGTTGAAAAAACATATCATTCGGATATTGAAACACAACTGTAAATATTCCAGTTTTAGGTCTAAACGTTTGAGTATTAAATTTATATACTATTTCCCGCTCTTCTTCTTGACGAAATTTTCTAGCTGATTCAGCTTTAGGGTATTCTGAATTTTCATCATACATAGCTGATGGATATAAAGATGTTGCATCAAAAGCCATTAGAAATTCATTTTTTTGTTCAAGTAGCTGATTTGAAATTTTCTTACAAATTTCAGTTTTATCTCCTAAATCTCGATACTGTTTCATTAAATCTATTAAACTACTTCCAAGGGACAAAGCCCCCCCAGGGGAGCGACCAGGTAAATACTGTTTTAATATTGGTAACAAGATGCTTCAAAATGGCGATATGTATTTTCTTATATTTGCTGAAACTCTTCCACCTTTAACAGATTTTCTAATATAATTTCTAGCCCATAAATCTATATGAGAATGAATATTTATATTGTCATTTTGTACGCTTTTCATCCAACCGTTAAATGTTAAAGCAGAGGATGTCAAATTAGTAGTTATATCTTCACCAACTAAATCTTGCATAACATTATTATATTTGTAGATACAAAAAGCTAAAGAAAGAATATCGTTAACTAAATATGGTCTCCATTCAATTTCTTTTTCTTTATAATTTTCATGTGTTATGTCTCCAATTTCATAATTTAATTTACACACATTCATAGGAATTTTAAAATTCTCACACCATTTAGAAAGACTTGTTTTTACATGTTGATAACTATATTTCATTATAATAGTTTGAAGTGCTAATTTACCTGAAGGTGAATCTTTTTTCATATTGTTTTTAAATTTAAAAGATTTTTGAATGTATCTACTAACACATTCAGTTGTATAAGGATTTTGTAATATAGCAGTCAATATTCCTCTTGAAGTTTTAAGAGGCGGTTTAGATAATTTAAAATTAGCTTTTATCGGAAAATAGGAATCAAAACCTGATGAATTGTGTGCTATTAAAGTTACTCTCGAATAATTAAATTTTCCAAGAGTTTTAAAAAATTGATGGATCGGACATACGTCCTCTGGGTTTCCCCCGATCGGACATTCATCATCCTCAGTTCTCGTAAATATTTTCACACAATTTTGAAGTTTATTAAATTCTAATTCAGTTAAATTATTATACTCATTAATCTGTTTTTTAAGTTTTTTAATTTCATCTTCATCTTTTGATCGTTTAATTTTAATCATATCACTTAACAAACGTGTTTCTAATTCTTTCAATCTTTGTTTCGGTAAACAACATATAAATTTATTAAAATTAATAGCTCCTACAGCGTAAGGAATAGGATGAGCTGTTGAACAGTTAGGATCGGGAAAAGTTTCGAGATCCCAAATATATGTTGAACTATAGTCAATTTTTTTCTTTGTTATGATTTTATATGAACGCGTTGTTAGATTTTCATCAGTAACTGTTTTATATATGGGTTTGAAATTATTTTCAATTTCTCTGATAGCTTTTAATTTATGAGATTTATTAATTAAACAATAGTGACCAATTGTTGAACCTGCGTGAAAATAATTGTAATAAACATAATTATGAAACGTTTCAATTCCTCTAGGATTTAAATGACGATTGGCAGGACTATAATATTGAAAACATTCTCCAAAATATTTATTGAATTGAGAAAATTTGCAGTTTGACATTACTCCTGTTCTAGATGTGGCTTTCTCTTTATATAAAAAATTATTAAACATTTCTTTCATCATTTCTCCTTGTTCTTCATTAAAACCTCGTAAAACATTATAACATCTAATAAAACAACAATCTTCAGAAGGAATATAACAATATTCACCGAAATATTCTTTGATTCTATATTTCATATTAATCCCTGCCCCTCTATGCGATCTTTGTACTAACTTTATTCCAAAATCTTCATATTTAATATTACCTGTAAAAATCCATTCGTTAGCATCGGATTTCTCATCCAGATTCGAAAACCATATTTCAAATGAATTTTTATTATAGAAGGTTACGTAAAAATTTTGAATTATATTTTCCTGATCTTTAACAACTTTTCCAAGTAAATTAATAATTTTACCATTTGCTAAAAGTTTCCGCATATCATTTACTACATTAATAAAAGATACATTTTCATATTTAATTTCATTTGGATTAAATAAATTACATAAATCATCACCAAGTTCATCCTTAATTCTATCATCAAAAAAGATATCACTAATAGGAGTTTCTAATATTTCTTTTGTTCCACTTTTCTGTTTTTTAATATTGCGTCTAATACTACGCCTAGTACGTTTCTGTTTTTTAATACGTTTACTACGTTTACTATGTTTAATTTGCGCATCAAACTCAGCAATTTGTTTCTTGATTAATTCATCAATCCTAGACGTTTGTCCGAGAGACATTTCACGATTCATATTTTTTAAAAGAAAAAATGAATTTTTACATAGAACCTCGGTTCCGTTTTTACATATACACAGGAATATGTAATTGATGTAATGTTTCTAATTCATGTGTTGTTAAATGTTCTTTCTTAACCAACCACCATAAATTATTATACGCCAAAAATACTCGGAAACTTCTTAAACAAAGTGGAAAGTCTTTTGTTTTAACACACGGTTTAATACCATGTTTTGTTTTATAACCTGTAACGAGCGCTACGTATTTATGATGATAATAAAATCTAACTTCTTTCTTCGAATTTACAGGATTTGTAGGATGACGATAATCTTTTAAAACTGGTACATGCTCTATCTTATAAGCATCCAACATATTTTTTTTTATTTTTATTAACAAAAAATTTATAAGAAAAAATTATTCGGTCACTCCGTTCGGTCACTCCGCGAAAATATTTTCTATCGACTTTCACTCCGCGAAAATATTTTCTATAACTCTTTCATGAATTTTTTTATCAATATTAATTGTGATAAATCCATAATCTTTTGACCAAGCATTGTTACACGATTGTTTAAATTCATCTTTATTTCTTACACATAAATCTCTTAACAAATCACTTAAGTTTCTTGCATTTATTTCAAATAGTATAAATATATTTGCATTCTTTCTAATAACACTTCCGTCTAATGAATACATACTTTGTGTTAAATAAAAAACACTACAGTTATTATGTCTACCTCTTGTAAAATAATTTCTCTGAACTGACTGATTTCTGTCATTAACACAATCATCAAAAATTACACAATGTTTCATTGTTTTATCTAGTTTACTAGGATCTTGCATATTACCACTATCATCTATTAATTGTATTTTTATATGCTTATTTTTATTAGATTCTACTAACTGATTATTTTTTGCTGCTTCTTCACACCACGAACTTATTTCTTCTTCATCTTCAGATTTTTCATATTCTTTGAATAATGAAGCAATTGCTGTTTTTTAAGATTATTTTCAAATCCATATTTTAAAAATTGATAGACGGGTTGTTCTGCTGTTGTTGTATAAATTATAAGATTGTTATAATCCAAAAAATTTGGAGTCGTTAAAATTTTAAATAATAGATACGTTTTTCCACATCCTGATCTTCCACAAATAACTGACAAAACTTTATTAGATAAATTTGGATGATGATTAAAGTTTTTAAAGTTTAAAAGTTTTTTTTTATTTAATGGGGGTACTTCACTCATTTTTTCATAAAAAAATTTATTTTTGTTTTATTTATTTTTTGTTTCTAAAGAAGAAGAAAATTAAACTTCTCTAGCTTCGCGTGGGAGTTTATACCTCTCGAACGGGAGTTTATACCTCCCGAACCAAAAGATCTATCATAATCTCTTCACCTCCAAAATTTATTTCTTGTCCTTTCTCATCAGTGATTCTAATGCCAATGTTGTTAATAGTTTTTCTTGTAATAGGGAAATATATTAATGTTTGTGGAATTACATTTAATCTATAACCAATGGGTACAGTAAAAGCTGGAAAACTGAATATTAAATTTGACAATTTACCATTTATATATCCTCCTTCAATAATGTCACAATGTACAACAATTGAATTTATTTCAGTTATTTTTGGAATCTTCTCACCTAAATGATAACCTTGACTATAGGTTTGTTTATTAAATCCTAATAGCTTTGACAATGATCTATCATGATTAAAATCAACTTGATGATTTTCGTCTAAAGTAAGAGAAAATTTATTAACTACCGGTTCAACTGCAAAATGTAATTGTTTCTTATCTTTAAAAGGTATACCTAAATGTCTCTTAATTTCATTTGATATTGATTCAACTTCGTAAGAACCAGGAAGAAAAGTTAGTATTTTCCATGTTTTGCCTTTATCAGTAGAATATCTAAATTGGTCATTCACATCTTTGATAACGTTTTGAATAGTGTTAAATGTAGAGAAACTAGTCAATGCAATTTGATAATTTTTATTCTGTTCTAAATGTAGAATGGGTTCTAAATTACAAGTGTGTGATGAAGTAGTTGTTATAATTTTTAACGTCGTACTAAATTTTGATGAACCCAAAATCTCTGTTAGATTTTCTAAATGATTATTAATTTTGTCTAAATCTGCTGAACACATTTTTTAGTTAAAATTTTGAATAAACATTTTTTATAAAAAAATTAAAAACAACAACATATTTCAGCTACGGGCGAAGCCCTAGAACATTCGGTTCGTTACACTTTTATAATCCTCTTCATTTAGAATCTTCTTTTCTAACAGTCTTTTCAATATAGCATGAATTTCATTGAAACTAGAATTATGTCCTTCTTTTATTGCAGATATTAAAATATTTAATCTATTTAGTAATTCTTGTGGATCATCTAGTAAAAATATGGTTGTTTCTGTTTTCTGTTTTTCAGATAAACCTTTTCCTACTTTAACTCCCGTTGATAATAAATTTTCTAATTGTTTATAACGTCTAAGAGATTTTACTGCACCAACTCTATCTAACATAGCTTTATATTTTATGAGATCTTCTACAGCATAATTATTTAAATCTGCTCCTCTTAAAAGATCAACAAAATTTCTATCTAAATTAAAAGGAGATTTATCTGGTGAAAAAATGAAACCTCGAAAAGGTTGTGGAAATATTTCTTTTTGTCCGAGATAAAATCTAGGTATTGTTTTTCCATCTATAAATGAAATAGAATGTTCAAATTGCATAGATTTTGGTAATTTCTTATTAATGTTTGATTCTAGTAATCCATAGTCATCTAATATAGTTTTGTGCTCTGGATCTGTTATATCAATTTGTTTATCATTATTTGTACTTTCTTTTTCAAGAGTTTTAAATGGTTTCATAGTTTTTTCAAAATCAGTTTTTACTTGTTCGGTTTGCTGCATTTTTTCAAACATATCAGATTGAATACCAGCTTTTATCATTCTATGTTGAAGATGATTTTCTTTCATAATATTTCTTTGTTTTATTAACTCTTCTAATTGTTTTATTCTTTTAAAATTATCAGCTCTAATTTTATCCATTTTTAAAATATAATATTTGAATTTTGTGATGTGCGGTAACATTGGAATACAGCAAAAACATTTTACTGTACAAAGTATTTTTTTATTGCTTTGTTGTCTGACATCTTTTCGTTTAAAGTTTTCTCGTTTTAAGTTTTGTTTAATAAAGTTTTGTTTAATAAAGTTTTGCTTAAATTTTCGCTTAAAGTTTTTAGCTCTTCTAAAAAAATTTTGTCATTTTCTTCATTAGACATTTTACCACAAGTAAAAGTTTTACCATCACTCGAAATTTTGCCATCCTGTTTATTCTTATCATCAACTTTTTCGGACTGTAATTGAAAGGTTTGATTTACTTCATTAGCTATTTGATCAAATTTTTCAATCTCATCTAACGTAATAACATTATCATCACATACTCTTTGAAAGTAGTAATGTAGTTTATCATAGACTTCTTTAATATGTAAATGCTTAGTTTTTAATGATTTTCGTTTCTTAGTTATTAAAGATTTATCTAACATTGTAACAAGTGAAGTTGCAAAAACACCCGTACCTGTTAAAGCAGTAGCAACTACTGGAATTACTAAAACACCAGAAGATATAACAATTGTTAAAGCACCTAAACTTATTGTTAAGAATATGCCAATTCCTTGTGTTACATTCTTAACTTTAGTCCATCTCTTTCTTAATTTTTTATAATGCTCTAATCTTAATAATAATTGAGATTCTTTATCTTTCATATAGCGTACTCTATCTTTGTGTTTTTCAATGTTCATTTTTTCAATGTTAATCTTTTCAATGCCCATTAAAGTAGAACTACGTTCATATGATAACGAAGGATATATTCTTGCGGTTTCTTCCACTTTTGTTTCATCCACTTTTGTTTCTTCCATTTTTAAAGAAATATTTTTAGTCACATGATATATTTTGAAAACCTGAAAGATGGATAAAATTCATGAATTTGAAATTCTTAACTTTTATGATTTTCGGTGTCCTGGAACGGACATGATTTTCAAGGTAAAAATTGTAATTCTCAAATTTTGTGATTCTTAACTTTTATGATTTTCGGTGTCCTGGAACGGTCATGATTTTAAGGGTGAAAATTGTAATTCACAAATTTTGAGATTTTGAAAAATTTGAAAATTGGGTATTTTTAAAAACGCTTAAATTTTCGCCCTTCGGCCTTCGGACTTCGGCCACGTGAAATTTGAAGTCTACCTAAATTTTTGAAATTTTTGAAATTTTGATTTTTTGAAAAAACCCGCAAAAGTGTGACATCCGGCGCAAGCGAAGCGAAGCAAAGCGAAGGGTCGCGCCGTATGTCACACTACATACTACT